>APFE030947464.1:40153-51197 GCA_000404065.3 Pinus taeda | reverse complement strand
GAGACTCATGTTCAGGCAGTGAAGAGAATTTTCAAATATCTTCAAGGGACACAAAATTATGGCTTATGGTATCCTAGAGATACAGATCTCACACTTCATGCTTATACATATGCAGATTGGGCCGGAAGCGTGGATGACAGGAAGAGCAAAAGTGGTGGTGCGTTCTTTATGGGTTCCAGATTAGTATCTTTGTTCAGCAAGAAATAGAGTTCGATTGCCTTGTCTACAGCTGAAGCGGAATATGTTGCTGCTGCATCTTGCTGCACTCAACTCCTTTGGATGATGCAGACCTTGTAGGATTTTCAAATCACTTGTACTTCACCTATCTCCATCTTATGCAATAACACAAGTGCAATTGGCATCTCAAAGAATCCTGTCATGCATTCAAAAACCAAGCACATACCAATCAAGTATCATTTTCTCCCAGAAAAAGTGCTTGAACAGAAAGTCAAATTGGAGTATGTTCCTTCTAAGGAACAAGTTGCTGACATTTTCACCAAACCACTTCCCAGGGAAACTTTTGAATATCTCAAACAGAAGTTGGGAGTTGTTGATGTATCATCTTGCTGTTAAATCTTATCAGTTTCAGAGAAAATGGGTGTACGCGTGTTGGATAAACGGTATCCGCGTACATACGCTGGTCTGTATAGATAAAATAGCGTATATGGAGGCTTGATGGATATCAGAAGGAGCAGGCTCTGGTTGAAGATATTCTGATATGGGTCTGACAGAGACCATTCGGCACAGGTTCAGGGGGAGCAGATAATCTTCTAATTATGCATTGTTCGCATTATTTTAGAAGCTTTTGGTTCTAGTTCATAGCTGTTGTTGACTTCAGGTGGAACAAGGCTAGAAGGCGAACAAAAGGAAATCTTGGTTGCTGTTCTGAAAGATGTTTGTCAGTTGCTGCTGCTATCAGTTTCTGATAATTTTTATAAGTCATGTTTTTAAATATGCGTCTCGATGTCATGTATATCTTTCTTATATGATGTCAAGGTCATGTAACGGCCTATATTGGTTTCTCCACTATGCCTGGGATGATGAAGTAATGTATTTGGTCATCATGTATTCCACTCGGTTGGATGGATGATCCCCACTTGGCCGGGTGATGGATGTATGTACTAAGTCTTTTGGTGATAGGAAGGTCTTTTATTGTTGCATAAGTCTTGGTTCTTCTTAAAGAACATATTTTTGCAGATCTTGCCTACAGTCAGGGGGAGCATGGTCAACACAGCAGGACAGAGATTTCAGCATGTACTCAGGTGAAGCACAACCCTTTGCCCTTGATGACAAAGGGGGAGAATGATCTTGAGGATCTTGGTGTTGCCATCAAGTCAAAAGGGGGAGATTGTTGGCATTATGGCATAGGTTTGGAGCTATGGCACAGGTGTTGTCTTTGATGGCAAATCTCTTTGGTAACAGATCTCAGTTCAAGCACTCAGAAAGAAGAAAAAGACATATACACAGGTTCATCTAGACAAAGGCGCGTATACATGCGGGTTATTCATTACAAAAGCGCGTATATGTGGGGATCATATTTTTGGTCCATGGTAGTTAGTCCTTGGAATTTGAACCTATGTTTCGGAACAATGCTTCTCGGCAGATGTGTTGATCCCTAGTTTTGGGTTCATGGTATTGAAATGTTATGGTTTTGGATCATGGTATTGAGGAAGGCCTAAGACTATAAAAGAGGAAGGAGATCATGTGGCAAATGATCATCTGAATTATGATTGAATATTTGATAAAGTGCTAGAGCTGGGATATTGGTAATGGTGCAGATCTAGATCTAAATGAAGAAGGAACATTAGCGCAAAAGGAGGATAAGTTCTATTCATGGGTCATAATCTTTAAGCTTGAATGATAGTATCTTTATATGATTTGTATCTGCTAGATATGACACTTGCTTGATCTATCTGATAATCTGGGTTAATTAGTGATTGAAGAGTTGAAAGAGTGAATTATCCTTCATAAGATCTGTACGCAGGTTCAGTAAGGCGAAGACATGTATACACGCAGTTTCAGTGAAGTAAAGGAGCATATACGTAGGTTGTTCCATACACAGAAGCGTATGCACGCTAGTTTCAGGCTGTTGAAATAGCATATATAATCTAAGTTGTGATCTAGCTGCTTCTGACTATTGCTGTTGTGTTTTGGGTTCTGTTTTCTGGTGTATGGGTTCTGGTACTGTGTTTTGGGTACAACTGTAAGAAGAATATCTAGTTGATTCAGATCTAATTTGTGAAAAGGATATTGGTTGATTCTTGATGATTGTATGATGTTCATGGATCCAGTCTGAAAATTGATGAAACGTGGTCCCTAGAAGAAAGAGCAGGTTGTAGCCTTCTGTAGGTCAGCACCTACGTACTAGTATCTTGGCTAGTACAAGAGCTAAAGGGGGTTGTAGCTCCATTCCAGGAGAAGCTGGAAAATGAGAGAGAGTTGTAGCTCTCTGCAGGTTGCAGCCTGCATACTGGTAAAGGACTGCACCAGTACATTGTAAACTGAAGTTTCTAATTAAAGAAAGATAGAGACGAATTGCAGCAGGTGGTTTTCACCCACATTGGGTTTCCACCTTATATCTAGTGTTCTTGTGTGTGATTGTCTTTCTACTTTGTTTTATTGTCTCTGGTTACTGGTTATTTGATGCTGCATCTCAGATTAACAATCATCATCTGAAAGTTTAAGTAAATTAAAAGTTTGCTCTGTATACGTGGTTTTACTTCTGAATAGTTACGTATATACACGGGTTGAATTAACTGAAGTAGCGTATACAATTTGGTTGTTGAAAAGGATTATTTGACTTGATAATATTGATTCACCCCCCCTCTTAGTATTATTTCCAACATCATGCAAATATTGGACCAGTTCGACCGGCAGTACATCACAGAGACCCAACGGCCGCTCCAGCAGGAGAGGCTGTGGGTAGGGCCATCCTTTGTGACCTTTATGTGGTCGAGACTCTTTCAGCACTACAAGACTAGATCGAGGGTCTCACCCTTGGTATCCCATACGTGAAGATCGACGAGCTGCCTTTGCGGTTCCAGCGACATACTACTGGCGTGCCGAGTCGATGGACTAGGATTTTATGCATGATTGCATAGGCGATGACTTGCTATCACCAGCATCATTGGACTAGGGTGCACCCTAGCATTTTGAGTTTTGGGTCATTTGACTGATTTTGTCTTGTTTATAGAACATTATGTATAAACTATGAACAGTTATGTATATTTTTTATTTTCGGAGCTTTATTTTGGTTAAGTTACATGATCCTGCTGCATATATTGATGTGATGCTTCTTTTTATAAATGTCACAAATGTCTATCTAACACATAATTTTCGAATGAGTCTATCAATGTGTTTAGACTTCTGGAAATATGTTGATATTGAATGAAATCGAATTGTCTTTCCAAAATCCTGACTCTTAGGAACATGCGATAGATAGCTAGATTCCATACGGAATAGATGTCAGTGAGTTGTAGCATGACAAGTTGTGAGTCTAGCCTGACGACAAGTCGGCATATGCCATGTGTGATGGCATTAGAGAGGAGTTCTATCAATGCGCTGTATTCAGAGATATTGTTCATCAACCGACCAATACATACCCCTATGAAACTTACTAACTCGATGCTGGGATAAAAAATGGCCCATGCCGCAGAAGACAGGTTCCACGAACTACGACTCGCTCCGTCGGCATATCTAACGAATGATTCCAAAAGGTTCGACATCTACAATGGATGCAAAAAAGAAGATTACCTAAACAAAATAATTGCTCTTAGTGAAAACAAAAATGTAACAAAAGCACAAGGATTACTACGCGAAATTAAGCATAGTAACGCTTGAGGTACAACCCGTTGTGAGGTTGCGCCAGTGGAATCCCGTCATAGTCCATGAACTCGTAGGCTCCCTTTTCTAATACACACTTAGCAATATAGGGACCCATCCATAATGATTTGAATTTTCCTGCTCCCAACTTATTGGATTCCTGGTCGTAAAGCAAGACCAGGTTACCTTCTCAGAAGATGCAAGGTTTGACATTTTTGTCGAACTGTGCTTTGAATCGTTTCTTATGAGCTTCGTTAGCCAAAGCTGCATCACGACGGGTTTCATCCAATTGGATTAGTTCCAAGAAACGAGCCTCTTCTTCTGAGGTTTTGGGGAGAAGGTCGAATGCGAGTTTGAGGGACGAGATTTCACATTGAACAGGTAAGATTGCTTCCAGACCGTACACAAGTTGAAAAGGTGTAAACCTGGTCGCATTTCTTACCGATGTCTAGTATGCCCACAAGGCTGAGTACAGGATCAGGTGCCAATCCCATTTATGGACTCCGATCATTCTTTGCAGCATGCACTTTAGACGTTGTTGATTGCCTCAACTTGTCCGTTAGCTTACGGATAGTACTAAGTGGAGCTGTCGTGGGACAATCCTAATTTGGAAACCAACTCAACCATCATGTGATTGTGAAAATGCGATCCATGATCTGTGACTATGGCCTGTGGAATGCCGAATCTGGAGACTACGTGATTAAAAAGGAAAAGGGCAGTTGTTTCGTCGTTATTGTTTAATGTAGGCATCACCTTGGCCCATTTGGTAAAATAGTCTACTGCAACTACGATATACCCATGCCCTCTGGCCGAGGTGGGGTTACATGTCATGAAATCTATGCCCCATTTGGCGAATGGCCCAACAGAAACTACTGGTTGCTGCGGTGCGAGTGGTTGTCTGGTTTTGCTATCGAAAAATTGGCAAGCATGGCAACTTCTAACTATGGTTATGCAATATTTGAACATTGTTGGCCACAAGTATCCTGCTCGAATTTTTTTTTGCGCCGTAGCATAACCAGATTGATGTCCCCCACATGCACCTGAATGACAATCATTCAGGACTTTTTCGACCTCCTCATGGGTGAGGCACCTCTGCATAACTATATCGATACCGCGATGGTAAAGGGTATCACCGACGATCATGTAGTCTTTCGCTTGGTATCGAATCCGTTGTTGTTCGGAGCGTGAGGTGTTAGACCTATATGCTTGTGTTTGGAGATAGACGACTATATCTCCATATCACAGATCGCTTGAAGATATCAGAAACAATTTTTCATCCACGATTGCTTCTTCGGATGTTGCATCTTTGGACGATGATGGGAGATCGTATAGTAACTTCACAAATACTAGGGCTTTCTTTGATTTGCATTTTTTGAATTCCAGATCAAACTCTTGCAAAATTGCTATCCATTTTGAATATTTTCCCCCCAGCAACTGTCGTGACAATATATAAGTCATGGAGTTGCAATTTGATAAAATGGTAGTTTTTTTTAAGAGGACGTAGTGTCGAAATCTCTCTATCGCTTGAACAACTGCTAGGGCTAGCTTTTCAATGTAGGAGTATTTCATTTCCATATCATTTAAGTTTTAGCTTAAATAATATATAGGATGTTCAATTCCATTGTCTTCTTGAGCTAAAACCATTGCTATGGTCGTATCTGCTGCAGCCAGATACAGGTTAAAGTATTTTTGATAATCAGGAGCATACATTAATGACACTTTTATTAGAGATTTTTTTAAAGCATCAAAGGAATCTTGTGTGACCTGATCCCAAATGAAGGGTACTTCTTTTTTCAATAGACGAGTATAACCTTTAGCTAATTCGGTGTAATTTGGAATGAACCTCCTAAGGAAGTTTGCTTTCCATTGGAGTTTCTGAATCTGAAGCAAGTCTGAAGGTGGAGGCAAATCGATGATTGCCTGAACCTTACATGGGTCGAGACGAATCCCATCCTTTGAGACCACGAAGCCAAGTAAACGACCAAAACTGACACAAAACACGCATTTGTGCAGGTTGAGTCGTATCTTGTAGTGTCGGCAACATAGAAATATCGCTCTTAAATGCCGCAAATGATTGGTCCGTTTTCGCGAATGAGCTGGAAGATCGTCGAGATATGGTTGAATGATGTTTTTTGATGTCATGGAAAGCATAGTTCATTGCTCTCTGAAAAGTTTCCCCTACATTCTTTAAACGAAAGGGTAGCTTGCGATATGCGAATGTGCCCAATGGACAAATGAATGCAGTCTTTGACTGGTCCTGTGGACAGATATTTATTTGATTATACTCGAAAAATCCATCCATAAATGAAAAGATTTCGCATCTGGTGCATTCATCAATTATCTGGTCAACAAAGGGTGTAGGGTAGTCTTTCGGACAAGCTTGATTTACATCCTTGTAATCAACACACACTCTAATCGTTCCTTCTTTCTTAATCACAGGAACAATATTCAATACCCAATCGATCAAAGGAACGGGGTAAATAAAACCAGCATGGAGGATTTTTTCAACTTCTGCCTTGATGGCAACGACTTTCTTGAGGTGCACCTGCCATAGTCGTTGTCGTACCGGTTTGACATCTGGATACATCTTAATTTCGTGTTCAACTATGTTGGAGTCAATACATGGAATTTCATCATATGACCAAGCAAAGACATCTCTAAACTCGCGAAAGAGAGAGCTATATATTTCCAGTTCTGAAGAAGAACAAGATTTTCCGGCATGAATATTTTCTACAACATCTCTTTTGGTCGAGATGTTTATGGCGGTAGTCTCTTCAATATTGGATAGGTTTCTCTCGGAATCCACCGTATTTATAGTATTCGTCAGAAAGTCAAATACTGAAGGATGGTGTAGGTTGTTGGAATTATCTTCTTTCTAGTTCAGAAGATGGGAAAAATGGTGGTAATCTTCCCATGGTGCCCCAACAATCATCATCGATTGAATGATTCCTTCCTCTGTAGAGTGTACTTGCGACCAAGGATCTGAAGGGGTACCATATTCCTCAGACTTGTCTATCCAAACGCTTGATGAGCATTGATATAGGTTTGCCTCCCATGTTGAAAACATTGATTGCTCTAATATTTCTAGTGGGGTTAGAGGCAATACCTGTAGATGATCCTTTTTAACATCATTTTCTGACATCTTTTGAACGGAAGATATCATATTGCAGGTTCCTACGTTAGCCACTTCCGCCAAATTGGTTGGAGGCAATAGGGTAAAAGTTCCCATTAATGTGGGGTCTTTTAGTAGGCCTACTCCAATATTGTGAAGTATGCTAGGGCTTCCATGGATCATCGGAATGATTCTCGTAACTTGCAAACTGTTGGGGAGAAAAGTTTGTTGGTAAATGATTGTAATTCCTCCTTGGGAAGGAAATGCAATTTTCCTAAAGTAGGTCAACACAACGACTGCCATGGCATATATCCAGGGTCTTCCTAGTAGGATGTTGTAATTGAGGTTTCCGTCGATGACTTCAACATCGATCCCTACTGTTTTGTCCCCCAGTTCGACTTGCAAGTTACTTAATATTCCATACGGGTGTATGTTCGTCCATCAAATGCTTTTAATGTCATCGATGACAGCGACAAGGATGTAGACCCTAGAGTTTTCCAGAAACTCATCGACATGATGCATGTGGATGCCCCCCATCAATAATTGTTCTATGAACCATTTTGTTGAGGGATTTCACTTGAATGAGGAAAGCTAGTTGAGCTGGTAATGGAGGGTTGTATCCTTTGTGATTAAAAGATACAAGATTGGAATCCGTGGGGTCAATCCCACCTATTGCTGATAATAAATCCTGCTTTTGGGAGGGGCAATTTTGCAGTACCTCAAGAGCTAACATCGTAGAGGGTGATTGAGCTAAATCCTCCACTATATTATAGTGTTGTGTTGCTCTGGCATGAGGATTAAACTTCGATTTGTGTTCTACTCCCTTTGGTGGTTTTATTATTAATTCAGGAATGATGGGTGGCACAACTTTGGTCGAAGTTATTGTTGAACTACTAGGTTGATCATTATCCTTGTTGTTCAGCATTTGTGGATTCCCGTAATCTTTACTCCTTGTAGATATCAGAGCATCATTCAGTTGCTTTGAAATTGACAACATTAGCACTTGGGACAGGGGAGCACTTTCGCTAGCAACCAGATTTGTTCTTGGGTTCGGAAACGGATCAGTCAATACAGCCGAGGTTTTTGAACTTTTGAAGGATTTTCTAAGTTCATCTTTATACGGACACTCTCTGGTCCAGTGATCCTCGTCACATATATGACGTGGAGATTTCGGTTTCCTATCCCCAAAAGGGTTTGTAGAAGATTTTTTAGGAGATGAGTCCTTCTGGTTTTTCTTCTTCCCTTGTTTTTTCTTCTTGTCCCCTGGTTGCTTGGGTTCTTTTCCTTTGTCCGTTCCTCATTTGCGTTTTGACTCGAAACTGTGCGAGCCTTTTTTGACGTAGCCTTTACCGTTTTAGTGCTTGTCGTACCTATCACACCATCGCCGACATGAGAGTCTTTGTTTGATTTAGGAGGCAGAGGAACGAAAAATTCTGGTCTAGGAGCATCAGGGATTTTATCCTAGAGCATGCCAGACTGAGTATAGATCAAGTCTAGATATTGTGCACAAGCAACAACTTGGTCTTCAGTGACGACTCCTCCCTTTGCCACATCTTCTGTAATAGCAGGTAACAGTGACTTAATAAACGATTCAACCAATAGTTGATCAAGAACATACGTTTTTACCATTCTACGACGACGTTGCCATTCATGAATATGATCAGATATGTGAGTAGATGTCGTTTGTTTGAAATTGGTAAGTAGCTCGGTTCCTGTTTCATACCTTATGGGTAATTGAAAATGGGTTAAAAAGGTTGTGGCTAGGGTACTGAAATCAAACGAAGCTCTAGACAATTCGATATACCACTTTGTTGCCGGACTAGTTAGCATTCGCTGAAAGAGGCGAAGCCTGATTGAATTGTCATTGAGAGTGTTTGATGAACACCATAGATGAAAGGTTATCACATGATTCGATGGGTCTTCACCCGGATTTCCATTAAATTTAGGAATATCAGAAGGAAGCTTATGCGGAATTGCCGGCCACCAAGGGGTGTAGGCAATTGGATTTTTCGTTAGTCGATTTAGATCTAGTAACTCTAAAGATGCCACAAAAGGAAACTGTTGATTCAGGCTTGGTTGAGCATACCCAGGATAAGATGGAATTGCTTGAACAATTGTTCTTTACATACCAACATAATGCATTTGATGTTGGTAACTTTGGTAAGGTTGATGGGCATAACCATTATGATATGGATGATATGGTTGCCCATTACTGGCAAAGACTTGTTGCTCATATCCTTGGTAAGCTTGATGGAATTGCGGTTGTTGGTATTGCACCAGCCATGGTTGTGAAGTCATGGGCTATTGTGTAGTACTGACTGTTTCACCAAGATGGGGGTTGGTGATCCCCATTTGAACTCGTGCCATTCCACTAGTTGGTGATTTTGGTTGTGTTGTAGGTACAAGGGTTGTTGCATTATAACCTATGAAACTTGAGGTTGGCATACAACTGGAAATTCTTGTACTTGCGATACTGCAGTAGCCGGCGTAGTGGGGATATTTGTCATAGGTAAACTTTGTTGCAATGAGCATTCAACTCTTGGTTGTTGAGGCAGGATTGGCACCCAGCCACTAGTTGTGATTCCAGCATAACCCAAATTTTGTTGTGAACTCACGCATGGTTTTCCTTCCGAGGAAGGCAATGAAAGGGTATATGGCCCTCCATATGACGGTACTTCAGTACTCAAAGGAATGATTTGCCTTTGGGGACCAGTTTGCCCAAATTGACCCTGTGAAGGATCAATTTGTCGAGACTCAACGTAAGAGATTCCAGATATAATTCCGGATGAACAAACAAGAACAGTCCATACTATCGAAACAGCCCCTGGATGGACTCCATCTAGCAACTGAGAGCTGGTTGGGATAGACGGCACACCAGTGAACATTGTCGGAGTAGGAGAAGGAGCTTCTGCTACTGCTGTGTCGAGTAACATAGTCCTTGATGTCGACGGTTGTTTAGACATATTAAGCCCATCCAAAAGATTCCTTAGTGATTCTTCAGGAACTTTCGATGGTGGGTGAATATCCTCTGATGAAGAAGGACACAGGGCGATCCTAGCTCCAAATTGCGTTGGAGTGTTAGATGGAGGATCTTCCACAATCTCTTGTATGGAAATCAATCCAGGAGGAAGCGGCAGACCGTCAGGTCCGTAAAATATTTCTGGTGCCGAAGAAGATATAAGTTCTGCAGCAGTAGACGGTTGGGGAGTAACACCTTCTGAATCAGCTGTAGATGGAGCTGGTTTAGGAATAGAAGTGTTTACCATCACACTAGGATCAATCGTAATGTTCTTTTGTTGCTGCAGAATTTCTCCTATAGAGGTAGGGATACTAGAAATGTTCGGAGTAACTGGAGTCTCTGAGGATGTCAGAGTACTAGCTCCAACCAACCTAGGGACTTTAACCTGGTCAAACGAATTCGCTTTGTTCGAAATGGTTTTGCTTTCGGAGTCAATGATGGTTGACTTGTAAGTCTGCGCGAACGACGGGGTTTTGATTGACTTTCTTCCACGATTGCGGATTACTTGATCAACTCAAAATAAAAGGGGGAAATGTTTTCTAATTAAATGAATTTTAGACACTTTGACACAACTTGTTTTTTCAATTTTAAAGAATCAAGAAAAAACAAAAGATGACTCTAGTCGCCTTCGATTTTTAGTGATCCTGAAGTGACAAGTGCTCAGATGGACCTTTTCTTTTAAGGAGTTTGAAAAGGAGCAAAATAGACTTCTCTAGAGATCTAGGTAGAGGGAATTACCAAACCAATCACAAAACTACAGAATACTTTTTATGGTACGGTAGTCAATCTTCTCGAAGGTTGTGTTTAGTGATTTTCGATTGATAGGGCGGCAGACACGGCTTCCTAAGGATAAAGGGTGCAGCCTATTGTGGTATCCCAATATATACTCGACGGTACGTGGGAGCACAAGTCTGTACTGGCACTTATCGTCTCAGAGTGCAGGAATCACCCAACCAACAATGAAAACACCAATTACCAGGTTTTACGATGCCATAATACGTCTCTAGCCTAGACCTCTAGATGTTGTGCGTTAGGTTCCAAAGTGTTGTTAGATTCATTAAATTTATTTTAAGTTGATCTTGCTTAAAAAT
>APFE030947464.1:16028-38657 GCA_000404065.3 Pinus taeda | reverse complement strand
GGAGCATAGGATTGATGTGTTCATAGGGACTTTAAAGGATAATATCCAACATGATGTTCACCTTTGGGAACCTCATTCGTTAGGGAAGGCATTCAGGTTAGCAAGAAAAATGGAAAGAAAAATTACGGAAACTAGGAAGCATACCACTAACAACTATAAAGATGGAAGTGTTATTGCCCCTAGCCCTCCACAACCTATAAGGTTGACACCACAAAAATTGGAAGAAAAAAGAGAAAAAGGGCTTTGTTACAGTTGTGATAGCAAATACCCTAAAGGTCATAAGTGTGCAGAGAAGAAATTATTCTACATAAATTGTGAAGAGGAAGAAGAAAAGGAGCAAGAAAGGTCAAAATAAGAGGATATACTCCAGGAACAAATCCTAGATAAATAAGAAATGAATCCAACCATATCTTGTAATGCATTGGCAGGAATTACCACTCCTCAAACCATCAAGATAGAAGGACAATTCAAGAAAAAAAAGGTAATAGTGTTGATTGATTCAGGAAGTACCCACAATTTTATTCATTTTGAGATAGCGAAAGAATTGAATTGCTTCCTATATCTAGCATCAGAGTGTCAAGTAATGGTTGCAAATGGAGGAATGATAAATTTGGAAAGTGCCATAATATCAAGCTATCCATGGGAGAATATGTATTGAAAATCCAAATGGTTTCCATTCCAATGGGAGGTGTTGATGTTGTACTAGGAGTCTAATGGCTACAATCCTTGGGTATAATAGCTTTTAACTTTCAAGAACTTTTCATGAAATTTTACGCAGAAGGAAAGGAAGTTGATTAAGTGGTATTACAAGGAAACCAGGAAAGATAATAAGCTCTAACAGTACGACAAAGCTTCTAAGAACGGAACAATGAGGTGCAATTGCACAATTATGTTCACTAGATGTTTCCACATTGAAATCATCTATTTCTCCAGATCTCCAAAATGTCTTGGATAATCATTCCAAGGTATTTGAGACTACCAAAGGTCTCCCACCTATTCGTGGTCATGATCATGCTATTCATTTGATTCCAGGAAGTGTTCCTCCAAACATCAGGCCATACAAATATCCCTATGCCCAAAAGAGTGAAATTGAACATATGGTTGCAGAAATGCTTGAGGATGGTATAACTCAACCTAGCCAAAGTTCTTTCTCTGCTCCAATATTATTGGTGCACAAGAAGGATGGATCATGGCGCATGTGTCCAGATTATAGGGAGCTCAACAAGCTCACTATTAAAGATAAGTTTCCCATTCCTATCATTGATGAATTATTGGATCAATTGCATGGATCAATTTACTTCACAAAGTTAGATCTTCTTTCAGGATATCATCAAATCGGAATGAAGACTGAAGACATTATGAAAATAGCATTTAAAACTCGTGAGGGTCACTATGAGTTTTTGGTCATGCCTTTTTACCAATGCACCTTCTACATTTCAAGGTTTGATGAATTCCATTTTCAAACCATTCCTTAGAAAATTTGTGTTAGTATTTTTTGATGATATACTAATCTACAACAAGTCTTGGAAGGATCATGCTGAACACATTGACAAGGTGCTACAACTATTGGAGGAGAAAAAATTATATGCAAAAATATCCAAATTTTTCTTTGGAGTACAAGAGCTGGAATATCTGGGTCATATTGTATCTCATATTGCAGAACCTCTAACAACATTGTTGAAGAAAGATGCATTTTCATGAACTCCAAAAGAAACAAAGGCCTTCGAATATCTTAAGCAAGCAATGTGCCAAGCACTGGTCTTAGCTACACCAGACTTCACAAAAACCTTTATTGTGGAATGTGATGCTTCCGAAAATGGAATTGGTGTTGTTTTAATGCAAGATGAAAGACTCATTGCTTCAAAAGTCGTCCAATCAAGGGAAAGTATTTACACAAAGCTATTTATGAGAAGGAAATGTTGGCAATACTACATGCAGTTGATAAATGGCAGCCCTACCTAATGGGAAGACACTTCAAGGTAAAAATGGATCATGATAGCCTTAAATACTTTTTAGAACAAAGATTATCCTCTGAAGAACAACAAAAATGGGTCACAAAGATGTTGGGTTATGACTTTGAAATCATATACAAAAAAGAGAATCAAAATGTTGTGGCAGATGCACTCTCAATAAAGGATGAGGATGTGGAAGCATTGTTGTGTGCCATTTCTATTATCCAACCAGATTGGATAAACGAAGAAAGGGAGGAATGGAAGAATGAAAAAGAAGTGTGGGACCTTATTTGAAAGTTACAACAAGATTCCAGTACATCTGATACATTTAGCTGGAAAAATGATTTGTTATGGTATAAATATTGCTTATACCTCTGTAAGAATTCCCAACTCAAATAGAAGATTCTTCTGGAATTGAACGCTTCTCCCTTAGGAGGGCACTCAAGATTTTTAAAAACTTACCACAGGGTTAAGAAGTATTTTTTTGGCATGGCCTTAAATTGGATATTCAAAATTTTGTGGCAGAATGTTTGGTATGCCAATAAAATAAAGCTGAAAGAATTAAGACACCAGGTCTATTACAACCTTTATCCATTCCAAGCCAACGTTGGGAGGAGGTTTCAATGGATTTTATCACAGGTTTACCCAAGTCTGAAGGAAAGAGTGCCATCATGGTGGTAGTTGACAAACTTACCAAGTATGCACACTTTTGTGCATTATCACATCCTTTTAAAGCCAATACAGTTTCTACAGCATTTATGGAAACAATTCAAAAGCTACATGGAAACCCAAAGATTATTGTAAGTGACAGAGATCCCATTTTTATAGGAAATTTTTGGACAGAATCATTTTCTTTTTATGGTACTCAGTTAGCTCATAGCTCATATTATCATCCTCAATCTGATTGGCAAACGATGATAGTAAACAAATGTTTGGAAGGATATTTTCGTTGCTTTGTATCTGATAAACATACACAATGGGTCAAATGGTTGCCTCTGGCTGAATGGTGGTATAATACTTCCTTCCATACTGCAACAAAAATGACCCCATTTACAACACTTTATGGATATCAGCCACCATTCATCACATCATATTTAATAGAAAATTATAAGGTTTAAGCAGTGGAACATCACATCGAGCATCAACAACAAGTTCTCCAACTCTTAAAGGATAACCTTCTATTAGCACATAATAGAATGAAACAACAGGCATATCAACATTGAAGTGAAATAATTTTTGATGTAGGTGATTGGGGATTCCTACGACTACAACCATATAAACAAATGTCTCTCAAGCAAGCTAAGAAGGATAAAAAATTATCACCAAGGTATTATGGTCCCTACAAGGTGTTGCAAAATATTGGTACTATGGCATACAAAATAGAGCTTCCTGCAGCTTCTCGATTACACCCAGTTTTCCATGTTTCATGTTTAAAGAAGGTTATAGGTGACAAGCTTCCAGTTCAAACAATATTGCCAGAACTTGACAAGGAAGGAAAAATTATATTGGAACTGGAAGAAGTCATAGAAACAAGAATTCAACAACTACTAAATTGATCCATTTCAAAGTATCTCATCAAGTGGAAGAACTTATCTGCTGAAGATTCCACATGGGAGGATGAGAATTTTATACAGAAGCATCCAAAACTTATCAAGCATTGAGGACAACACTTTTTTGAAGGAGAGGGGAATGTTAGGTCCCTATAATACTAGTGATTCCCCCATTAATATTGTAGTTGTATCCCTTATTAATATTGTTGTGCCCCTATTGTCCCCATATTGTTATTACTGTGCCCCATAGAATCCCTCTATTGTTATTTTTGTGCCTTTATATTATTAATGTTAGGTCGGCTTGGTTATATTGGGACCCCTTAGACTCCTATATATAGAAAGGAGGTTTTGTCATTTGAATCATCCAATAATTGTTCATTTATGTAATTTAAAGGAGGTTGCCTCCTCGAAGAGGCTGAATTCTAAGGTGTTGATCTATCTTTTCTATATTTTTGTGAGCTAGTTCCATAACACCCTTCTATGGAACACATTATTCAGTGAGTTTCTGGTTCTGAAATGTTGTCCCTATTGGATGGTTTTTTGGGATATAATCAAGTGTTGGTATCCATTGAAGATCAACTTAAGACAACCTTCAACACTAAATGGGGCACTTACACATACCGTAAAATTCTGTTTGGACTTATTAATGCGGGTGCCATATTTTAGAGAGCTATGGACATAGCTTTCCAAGGATTGATTAACAAATCAATAGTAGTGTACATGGATGACATTATTGTGTATTTGTATCGCAAAAGGGACCATATTTATCACCTAAAAAAGATTTTCAAACTATGTCAAAGATATGGAATATCGTTGAATCCCAAGAAGAGCATCTTCGCAGTTACAGAAGGGAAACTACTCGGTCATATCCTCTCTAAAGAAGGGATTGTTATTGATCCTGAAAGAATAGAGATCATCATGAGAATACAACCCCCTGCAAATAAAAGGGCAATGCATTCTTTCTTTGGGAAAATTAATTTCGTTAGGAAACTCATTTCAGGTTTCGTAGAAATAGTGCATCCCATGTAGCTAATGATGAAGAAATACATTGTGTATAGATGGAGTTATGAAGCTAAGAAATCATTTCAGCAAATTAAGGAGGCCATTGCAAAAGCTCCCACATTGGTTAGCCCCAATTTCGACAAGGAATTCCTCTTGTACACTTTTGCTTCTGATGTTTCATATGCACAATCCTCACCCAAAAAAATGATGATGGAAATGAAGTCCCTATTTCTTATATGAGCTCTAATCTTTAGGGAGTAGAATTGAATGAACCAGACGTGGAGAAACAAGGTTTTGTGGTTTTTAAAGCTGTAAAAAATTTCTGCCCTTATTTATTAAAGGCTAGGACTAAAGTGATTGCTCCCCAACCTGCTATAAGAGCCCTCTTCGTGCAGAAAGAAATGGGTGAATGGAGAAGGAATTAGATAACCACCCTTCAAGAATACAACCTCGAGATTAAGTCAACGAAGATAGTTTGAGGGAAAGGATTGTGTGAGCTCGCAGTAGAAGCCTTGGCCGATAAAGAAGAAGCGTCGAAAGAACCAGAAGCGCAGAGCATATAAAATGCACAAGTAGAATTTAGGGATGAGCCCCTATGGATTAATGACATGCTGATGTGTGAGCGTGAAACGTCAGAAGTTCATTTGGACCTTGAGTCATCGTATTACGATGTACACTTTTATTTAACATGGGACCATGTTTTAAGCACATGGTTGCATCACGAAGGAGAGAAATCAGATTGAAAGCTAATTAGTATCACTTGGCTAATGACACATTATACAGAACAAATTATGATGGAGTTTGGCTGAGGTGTTTGGAAAAGGATGATGCCGATCATGTCTTGAAAGAAATGTATGATGGCCCAGTAGGTGCTCACTACAGAGAAAAGACCACTGCTCACAAAATATTAAGAGCTGGATATTATTGGCCCACAGTGTTCAGAGACTCGCATACCTACGCTCGGAAATGCAAGGTATGTCAAACTGCCATAGGATGAGAAAGAAAGCCAGTCGTTCCCCTCAAGCCTGTTATGATTTATCACCCATTCCAGCAATGGGGCCTAGATGTCATAGGTGAGATCACTTAGAACTCTTCATAGTAGCATAAGTATATACTCACGGAAACGGACTACTTCACCATATGGTCTGAATCCATCCTGCTTCGAAAGGTTAATGAAGACAAGGTTATATCTTTTATTGAGAAATTTATTATCAACAAGTTTGGCATCCATGACGCTCTCATATTTGATAATTATTCTTACTTTTCATCACTAAAATTCACTTAATTTTCTATCAATAAAATAATTCGAACAAGGTATGCATTAAACTATTACCCCTAGGGAAATGGAGTTCTAGAGTCCTCAAATAAAAACCTCATTTGCATAATCCCTAAATCTTTTGCTGACAACCAGAGGAACTGACACATTGCCCTAACAAATGCCCTTTGGGCCAATAAGGTCACCCCAAAAGTAGCATTAGGAAACTCCCCATACTTCCTCATCTATGGACAGGAATCCATCTTTCCTCCTAACGTTACCCTTCCCTATTTACAGCTCTCCCAAGGTTTGAGAGGGACCCCTTTAGCCTTACTTTAAAACATGATCAACCAACTGGTGAGGTTGGAGGAATTGAGAGATAAAGCCAGAAATAAATCTAGAAATCACCAAATGATTGTGAAGAGATGGTTTGATCGCCATCTAGTAGGAGATAAAGATTACCAAGTAGGAGAGCTAGTCTTGAAATGGGACAATTTGAGTGAGCCAAAAGGTAAGCACACGAAATTCAAACACTTATGGCTAGGCCTGTTCCAAGTTGAGGAAAAAGATGGGTAGGTAACTTACAGATTGAAAACTTTACAAGGAGAAACTTAAAAACTCCCTGTCAGTGGCCAACATCTTAAGAGATACTTATAGTAGCCACCACATGGTGGTTACCTCCTGAGTAGGTTAGGATTCATTTTACTTTTGTTGTTAGCTTAATTTATATCTTCATCTTGTCTGTTCTTCTTTTTCCACGAAGTTTATTTTCTTTCTACTTTGAATTTCACTCCTTTTCAACCAATTGATTTCGGTCCTTCAATCTCGTTTTCACCTTTATAACTCTCTTCAGATTTCCATCATTCCCACCTTCATATTTTTTCTTCCCTCAGTGACATGTTGATGACTCTAGCAATCCTAAATTCATTGTTACCTTACAAATCAAGAAAAATTTCAATGAGCCTATGAGGCCTAGAAAATCGGTGGTGAAATCAAATCAAAGCCACTCATTGGCATCTATTGGGAACTAGGTAGGATCTGTTGATAACCTGGATACCCGGAGCATGTAGGGGCATATTTATAAAATGAAAAATGTGTAACCACAACTGGACTGGTATGGCGGAATGCTGCATTTTTAAAATCCCATCTAGACCTAGCCTATACTTGTTTATGAGGTTTGCAGTCATTCTCCATTGGTTCCGTCCACCACACTAAAATTTCCAATATTTGTCATCTACAAGTAAACCTCCTCTCATGGTCTGTGCTGACTGTCATATATCCTATGGCAAATTTAATTGTGCTCTAGTCCTTGTGCCCAAAAATGGAAGGAATTATGTAAACGAAAATGAAATTTTGAGTCCTTGTGCTAATCTGGAAGGACAGGTTGTTTGGGAAGCTAGTTAGAGTAGGGATTGTTATTGGACTCAAACTATCGGTTGACACAGAAAGCCTAACCTTGCTTAAGTAGTTTAAAAATATGGCATGATCCATGACTATGCCCCATTCAATCATACGAAGGTATAGCACTAGAGTTCTTACATAAAGTGCAAATAAACATGTCCACATCAAGTTTGATGAGCAATAAAGAGCTGAGGTACACACCTAAATAGGTATTGACAGATTGGTGATGGCCTTGAAAGGATTTTGAAAGTCAAAAATAGGTAAAGGAAGGTCAATAAATCCCATACTATGATCATTGCAGAATGCCTCTCAAAACCTTATCAGTAAGTAGAAGCTATTTGTCTTTATCCCGGCTAAAGCTATTAATGCTGAATTAGAACCCATGCGTATTTGTCTATATGGTTTGCATTTCAATTTTATCTTAACAACCTAATGTTCTATTGATCCAAATTTCATTTGGTAACAAAGATAATTGGTTTTCCCAACAGTTCACCATTTGTTGTGGCCACAACCACCACCCTATTAAAACCTACTCTGGTAGCAAAATTGAATGGCTCCCCTAGAATTTTGATCTTTCATTTCTCCGAATGTTAACTCTTCGAATGATCTATTTTTATCCAAGGGAATTTAACTCTCTATGGAGTCAGATCTTCAATTCTTAATGGTTAAGACCCCCCTGAATAAGTCTCGACGGCATGATTCATTTATAACCCAGTCTAGCCCTTCATTCATATCTTTCATCAAGACTTTTTCAATCCTCATAAACCTTCATGGTGCTCTTTGGCCACACATATAACCAACCCCACATCTTTACTATGGGTGCATATGGACTCAACCCTCAAAACCTTATATCGTGTCCTTTTTTCTATATCAATGCTTTAATAATAGAAATACTATACAAATATGCATAACTTACCCTTTTGGCCCTTCCTCGGTCTTTACACATCTCTCGATGCATACCTTCATTGCTTATCGCAATTGCTTGACCACTCCTCCATCGCATATCACTTTTTTGCATTGGTAAATGGCTAAGGTCTATCTCCCAATGAGTTACTGCAATGCTATCAAGTCTCTGATTGCATTGGATATCGCAATCAGCACTTTGAACACTGATACATAAGGCGCACCACGATACACCGGACCCGCCAGGATTATTAAACATAACACATATATTTTCTAGGTCCACTTACCTAATCACAAATCACAATCGACAGAGTTCAGTGTTTATACATAAAGCATGATGCGATATGGCAGACCCGCCGGAATTATTAACCACAACGCATATATTTTTCAGGTCTGGCCTATCACAAATCGCAATCGGCAGAGCCCAAGGCTTTTACATAAGGCGCAATGTGATATAGCAGACCCACTAGGACTATTAAATGCAACTTATATATTTTTGATTCTGGCCAATCACAAATTGCAATCAGCTATCAGAGAAAGTGAAGAGCCATGTGATATGCGAAGGGGTGATGAGTGGATCTGATGATAATTATAGATCTGGGTGTATAGTATTTGAAGTCTGGCTTTATGGTTCGTCTGTGAGCTTTCCCGTATATTCCCATGTGTTCCGATAAAGTGTTGTGGTCCGAGTTTTTAAAACAAAATCCAGTAGAGTGAATCGTACGATTTTGAAGCATTGTCAAGAGATTCTTAAATAAAATGAATATTATGGGCAACGAGAATACATGTTGGAACACGTTCAGTGGTCTAATAATTATAGTTGCTCTGCATTGCGAGATTAAATAGAAACTGTGACTGAATGCAATGTTTTTTTGTGGGCATCTTTCTGATATTTCTCATAATCATAGCTAATATGAACTATTTCTGCGGGCAAGGATCAATAGAAGAAATGCGAGTTCGAGTGGACCCAGTAATGGATAAATGCGATTTATATCAAGATGACACCTCTGCACCACCGATGTCGATATTGCAAAGACGTACCCTGCAAGAAAGGGATACAGAATGTCATAGTGCATAATGGAGGCATGCTCTATGTCAAGAGGAATCACTCATGACAATGCTAATCAATCAAGATGTTATTACCTCCAAATACACCTTCAATCATGCCAGATGTTGGATGATGAGTGCAGTGTCTTCAGTTTTCTTCAGGAAATGATAGGGAATAACATCCGTTCAATACAAGTGTGAAGAAATGACACACAATCATTCTCTTTTAATCCACATCTATTCATTTCCCCAGGAAATGAAGCGCTCCAGCAGATATGCCCTCTATGTGTTAGTCGTTTCATCGATCGATTCTACATCTGTATATTTTAATGTGTATATGGAAAAGAGAAGGAAGGTGGAAAGGCAGGGGGGAAGATGGAGGGTGAGTCTCTTTTACATAAGTATTACCTCTGAATATGGGTAGAGAACCTTGTTTTGGGGCATAACAACTTTTGATTTATTGTGCTAATAACGAAGACTGTTTGGGTCAAGAAGAAGCCTTTTTCAGATTTATTTTCCTCTTCTTTAATGTCTTTAGAATCAGGGTTTTGTTGCTGGAATAAATATAAATGTTTTTTGTTTTGTGCAGATTGATAATGATACAACTTATGAATAGTCTTGGTCATTTGATTGTAATTCTTTATCATGGTTAGCTCATGAGCGGTCCCTGATTTGAAACTATATTAAACATCAGTTGCAAGTTTATTTGTAGGAACAAGAATGTGCATTCTTATATGAATAATTAGATTGCAATCAGGATTTTAATACAACCTTGTTCATCTGTAAACTCAGTAATTGATTCATTTGGAGTTGGAATCTATATATGATGTTTAATCTCTTTTATTATGCTCCTGCGAGATAGATTAGAATAGTTAAGATTAGTATAAGTAGGTAGAGTTAGTATAGATAGGACTTAATACATATAGGTTAGTTGTTTCTTTTGTTGATTTAACTAAAGTCTTCCTCTAGAATCTTTCAACACCTAAAATAGTTTACAGGATCCTTTAAAACTCGTTGGAAGTAGCCACTCCAAACGAAAGTAGATCTAATCAAGGCCTGTGATTGGGTTAGTTCCCCTTGTTTGCATAGCAAAAATTTGCCACATCAAAAGGCGTGATGGTTTTCGGTCCATGGTTTTCGATGCGATGGTTTTTTGGTCCATGGTATTGAATGCTTTGGCATGTATAAATACGTATTGTAACATTGAAAATAACATAATGAAAAATCAAGCTAGTAGTCCGAGTTTCGAGATCTAGGGGGAAATCTCTGTGTATATGTGTTTTATGTGTTATGATCTCACATTGTTTATTTTCTATGTTTTAGAATTCATATGCAGGTAATTTCTGTATGGGGTTAAAACCTACATTTTCTATCGGAGTTGTTTTGGCTTCAAGGGGATGCCTTTGCTGCTGAGGGGTTTAGCTTGGGCTTGTGGTAGATCCTGTTCAATGGGAGATCTGTGGGATCGATTCTAGTGGTGAAAGAACATGGCGAGATGTGGAAAGATAGAGATCGATAAATTTAATGGCCAGAGTTTTGAGTTGTGAAAACTCAATTTGGAGGATTTGTTGGTGGATAAAGATCAGTGGATCAT
This sequence comes from Pinus taeda, assembly GCA_000404065.3. Taxonomy (NCBI): domain Eukaryota; kingdom Viridiplantae; phylum Streptophyta; class Pinopsida; order Pinales; family Pinaceae; genus Pinus; species Pinus taeda. Next base: position 27,953 of record APFE030947464.1, on the reverse strand, counting down.
GGAAGATCTAGGTAGTAAACCAATGGGAGTGTCCAATGAAGAATGGAAGAAGTTGGATCAGAAGGAAAAGAGCACAATACGATTGTGTGTCTCATATTCAGTATTGTTGATTGTATCAGGGGAAGCTACGGCTAAGGCTTTGTGGGATAAGTTAGGGACTTTGTGCCAATCTAAGTCTCTGTTGAATAAATTGTTCATATGGAAAAATCCATATAACCTGAGGATGAAAGATGGAGATTCAGGGATAGAGCATTTGAACACATTTAATATTGTGTTAAGTCAGTTATTATTTGTTGATATTAAAATTTCAGATGAAGATGAGTGCATCATTTTGTTTTGTTCTCCCCGAAATTTGTGGGATAGTCTAGTTATTGCAATTGGTAGCAATGCAATTACCTTGAAATTTGATGAAATAATCTCATCCTTGCTGATGAAGGAGATGAGACGGAAAAATATGGAGAGCTAGGATGGTGATGCCTTGTATGTACAAGGATAGTCCCAAAATAGAAACAAAAATAATTCATCGAGTGGGAGATCTAAATCTAAACGGAGATCTAAATCTTCAGGAAAACCTGTAAGGGTGATGTGCTGGAAATGCAGAAAGGAAGGGAACTACAAAACGGACTGCAAATCTAAAGGTCCTAAAAAAGGAAAGGGATGTGATGATGCTCCTTCTGTAGAGGTGAAAACCACCTTAGATGAAGGTGGGGATGTGTACTTGGCTTCTTCAAGTACACATGTAGATCATGAGGCATGGTTGACTGACTAAGGTGCATCCTTTCACTTCACTCTGCATAGAGAGTGGTTCTGCGAGTATGAGAAATATGATGTTGGTGATGTCTTCATGGGGGGTGATAGGAAGGATAGAATCGTTGGTTGCAGAAAATTAAAATTGAAGTTACAAGGTGGAAGGGTTCGAACACTTCCAAATGTTCTGCATATTCCTGCATTGACCAGAAATTTGATTTATGTAAGCAAGCTAGATGACGCAGGTATAAAAGTAGTGTTTGAGAAGGATACTTGCAACATGGTTCGGGGAGCACTAGTATTGATGCGGGGAGTTCAGGTTGGAACTCTGTACAAGTTTCAAGGTAGCATTGTAGTTGATGGGTGCAACAGTGTTCTGGATCCTGAAAGTGGAGAATAAAATCTAGTGGTTAATGGAGAGAAGACCATGTTGTGGCATCAAAGGCTTGGACATATTGGATAGAAGGGCCTTCGAATACTACATGGTAAAGGTATGGTAGAGGGTATGAGTAATAACTCTCTGTATTTTTATTTTTCTGAAAATTGGGTATATGGGAAGCAAATTAGGGTGAGTTTCCCCTCTGGTGGTAAGAGGGCAAAACATATATTAGAGCTTGTGCACATTGATGTGTTTGGACCTGTGAAGGTTCCATCACTGGGTAAGTTTGTGTACTATGTATCATTTATAGATTACTTCTTAAAGAATTCATGGATATATTTCCTCACGAAGAAATCTGAAGTCTTTGACAGGTTTAAAGAATTTAAGGCTCTAGTGGAAAACCAGATAGAGAAGAAGATAAAGGTGTTGAGGACAGATAATGGTGGAGTGTTTTGCAGCAAGGAATTTGAAGAATTCTGTAAGAAGTGTGGTATAGCATGACATAAGACTACTCCATACACACACGAGAAAAATGGAGTTGTAGAAATAATGAACATGACCTTGATGGAAAGGGCAAGAAGCATGCTCATTGGTGCTGGGTTAGGACATGAATTCTGGGCAGAGGTAGTGGAGACAACATGTTACCTGGTCAAAAGATCACCTTCATCACTGTTGGAGGACAAGACTCAATGAGAGGTATGGACTGGTAAGAAATCATCTCTTTCACATCTAAGGGTATTTGGATGTGATGCATATGTACATGTTCCAAAGGATGAAAGAACCAAGTTGGAGAGTAAATCTGAAATGTGCATCTTTAGTGAGTATAAGGATGGTTTAAAGGGTTATAAACTTTGGAACCGAGTAACAAGGAATGTTGTGTACAGTCGAGATGTGGTGTTTAGAGAGGTGAAAGATGTTATGAAACATGAACTCCAACAAAAGGAACCTGAGAATATAGATTTTGAGCTTAAGGAGGAAGAATAAGACTCTACAACAGAAGAGGAATCAAAAGATGAAGAGACACAAACTCTGGGTGTGAGAAGATCAGTTTGAGAAAGAAGGCAGCCAGAAAGGTATAGTCCATCTACTTTCTATTCAAATTTTTCTTTATTTATTACTGATGATGATCCCAGAACTGTGGAGGAAGCAAAATATTTAGAGGATGGAGAACTCTGGAAAGAGGCCATGTGTTTCCAGTAAAACTAGTGACATTTCGATCTACTAGTCTCACTAGGATTGGCAGCTATCCTAGAAATAAACAATCAAAGAAATTTGCGATTTCCTGTATGATAAAGCTTGCAACTCCTCTCCTACTTGTTCCGGTTAGGGAATATCTGTAGAAACAAAGTAACAAAGCACCATCAAAGCATCTTGATCTATTATATCATAAACAATGCAGAATTAGAAATACATTGAGCATATAATGGCATTCACAACTAATGACATTAAAAAATACACGATTTTATGGAGGAAACCCCAAAGAACTTTATTAAAATAGAAGGGAGAATTACAACCTAGCTGTCTGATCCATCATCATCCTCCCAACATCAAAGCCCTTTTAACCTCATGAAAAGCAAGATCACCCAACAATATAATGCTCCTTCTGAAAGACAAACTATCAGCATTTCCTTGCAAATTACAAAATTCCAGCCTCTAGATCTCTCATATGAGGGATCCATTTATAGATGTGTGCAAAGGTGTGAGTCATCTCTGGGTTTTTGATTAGTGTCATTCCACTTGTTGTTCTTGGTTCCACTTGGAGATTTCTTGGATCTCCTACTCATCCCTGGGCAAATTCAGAGAGGCAAGTTTCATAAGAGAAGTTTCTAGAAGATTCCATGATCATCCACTTAGCAAAATGTCTTGGAGATTTGCCATCCTCACTCATCACACCGTAAAGAAGGCTTCATCAGTATGCATCGCACCTGGATATTGTAGTAGTCAGTACGGTCTTGTTTTGGCCAGTTCTGAGTGTTTTTTCAGGTGGAACTTTTGGGGAATGATGTAATCAGTTGACCATGATCTTTTAGGGTATGAAACAACACTTTTAGGGGTTAAATAGCCCTTGGTTTATTGACATATAATATTGGGGTTATTGTTCCCAAATATGTCTATAACAGTTGCCCCCTAAAGCATGAGGTCGTAAATCTTTTGATGTCGGGTGAAATGCTTTATCATGAGGATCCGAGGTATTCGAACTCGAAGGTGACCTATATAATATACAATACAATACATCATCATTATATTATTTTAATGATCTAGCTGAGGCGGGCATTCCCATGCTCAGCTTTATAAATTCATTTCATGTACATAGGATAGATAATCGTCTACAGTTGCAGACTGGAGGGTCATCATCCCTGGTTAGATGACCATCTGTGTAGCTTATGTGTACATTTGATGTCTTTATATTCCTAAATATATCGCAGCTCAGATGGATGAAACTAGATCCAGGGTCTTCAAACTCGTTCAATCTTTTCCTGATGTACAAGCTGATCCATGTGAAGAGATGTTTTGAAGTCAAACATGGAAAGACATCGCCTGAATACTAGCTAATAATGTAAACTGTTAACAGACATGAGAGGAATCACCGATAATGATGATGACCCTCAAGGTGCTACAGTATAAGTCACATGGTGTGATTATATGATCGGATGTCAAACACCACGCAAAATCTTTCAGGCAAAGGCCAGTGATGTCAACCTATAGCCGGAAGTGAGAAACTTGCCATTGAGATATGCAAGCTTCAAAGTATTGAAAGGGTTGTTTCTAAGTCAACTTCTTGGATAATGAGATGATGTCAACAAGAAGTGACCTGTCATAGGAGGGCCTTAATGTATCCCACATCTACGACACGAAACGAAGCAAATGATTTGCTGGAGGTGAAAACGATCTGTTGACAGAAGGTTCAGGATTGGCGGTCATAAAAAATGGAGGGTGAAAGTACTGTAGTGAATTAGGCATTAACTGGATGGTTGTTTCCCAACTGAATGACTTCTCTTGAACATATTGGTGACACTGAGATGGATTGGTAGCATTAACCCCAACTGATGGATGGTATGTAGGACCAATGGTGAAATGACCGGTGAATGGAATAACCCAACCCGAATCAATCATGGCAATGGAATGAAAGTGTCATGTTCAAGAGCAACCTGCTACCATAAAATTCTTCTAGTTTTCTTCCCTTTTTTCCCCAGTCATGGCTGACCAGTAGCTCTTTATTTTTTTCAATCTTGAGGAGGATAACATATGCTCGTTCTATAATTTTCCCTTCAGGCAAACCTATCACTACATTTTAGTGAGTCTAGCGATAGTGAAACTCTTTCTTGCCTGGGTGGACAAGTTCGTCACTATTGTTTTAATGAGTTTAACGACAAACACAACTAAATCCTTTTCATGTTTAGAGAGTATGAAAAGGGACAAAAAGGAAACTCCAACAGTTATTTTTCATAGCATAATCCCTTAAGTTCGAAAAAGGATAAAATAATACAAAAGGGATGACTTTTCGATCACTTTAGCGAGCCAACAAAGACAAGCACTCGAAATTTTTCATGATATAATCCTTCAGTTCTAAAAAAGATTAAAATATACAAGAGGTATGTCATTTCGATTACTTTAATGAGCTTGGAAAGCCAATAGCTCGATGATCTTTTCATATTTAACGAGTCTGAAAAGAGTTTAAAGGAGGCTCGTTTTTTAGGAACGAGTGGCGTTTAGGGTAGCAACTAGTTCCAGGTAAGCTTGGAACTTCTCAAAACATGGTGATGTGAAGAGGTTGGCTAACAGGACCACTTGTTGCAGCTATTCCTCAAAAGGGTAAATAATCAAGTGGAAGTGTTTGATCTTCCAAAAGGATGGAGGTGATGGTAGAACACATCCAAGGCTCAAAAGGTTGATAGCATGGAAATCACAGAGGTTGTTCACTGAAGGCAAGTTTATTTTTTAATGAGATTGAACCTTGCGATAACATATGCTCAGTGGTAGTTTTATTTTTTAACGAGCTTGGACCATGTGATAACATTGCTCATTTTTAGTTTTTATGTAAGCTACAAAAAACAAAACTGAAAATCTAAAATAATCTAGAAAAATAAGAAAGCTAAGGAACTACTGAGGTTAGGTAGGATGGTTTCATCAGCAGTTAGACAAAACACTTCCTTTGCTTTGTCTGTGGTGCATGTTGGGCTAATTTATTAACACAAATCAACACAAGTATTTAATTATCAATCCGGGTTTGTAAAACTTGGAGGCAAATCTACAACGTATGGGTATCAGACATAATCAAGTTTAAGAGATAAAATTTTAATATTTAAAGAAGTACATATTATAAATATAAACCTATTTTAACAATTTTTAATTCATTTATGTAATATATGAGGGAAGAGGCTCCTAACTTAGGAAAACCAGGTGATGTCCTTCCCTACAATACTACTTTCTTGAAGATAAATCTAAGAGCACTAATTAACAATGGTTTATGATGCAGAAGACGTAAAAGAAGAGGCTCCTAACTAATGACGTCCAGATTGTCCTTCTTCACAATCCTACTATATCACAATCACCATTGCTTCAAACTAGAAATGCATAAATAACTTCAAATAAGAAATGGAGAATAGAATTCAGTTTTAGTTCAAGATCAAATAGAAGGGGAATTTAACTTAAATTCATGTGTGTCCCTTCATATGTAGATTAGAATTAAACCAATATTCATTCAGCAATCATCACACATCTAAATACATTTGAAACAAGAACTAATCTATAAAAACTATGAAAATTGAACCAAGAAGTGCACTTAGCTTGTTGTGGGGGCCCTCCACCCTTGCCTTGCACACTTGAAGAAATCTCACCTACAACAAATTCAGTATATCAACCAAGCATGAACAACAAATTGAAATGAAACAAGTTCTTCAAATTAGCTTCCAACTCCAAAGTGTCTCAGCATAAAATTATATAAAAGTTTCCTCCATAAGCCATCAAAGTCTTGGATTTAAATAGATGTTTTGTGAAACAAACTGATTTATAATCTTTCTAACAATCATATCTACTCATATCCACCTATATAAGTCGAACTCATCCAATTCATCCCAAGAAATATGGTCAATCCCATCAAATCTCCAAAATTCCCTATTTCCTAGGGATTTTCTGGTGACTAGTCATGTTTGACCAGTCTTGATCAGGCCTAATAAAGCTTCTTTTGACCGAACCAAGTGGAGTTAGCTCAGTCCTAGTTCCCAAGCTTTCCATTAATTCATCCAACTCAAGCCCAAGTGTCCTGCAAACATGTCATCCACATAGCTATTACAGGAATTTCTGATTCAGTTCAAAAATACTCTTAAAACCCAATTTTTACTAAAGTTTCTAAAATGTGAAAACCTTAATCTAATTACCTAAATATGAAAAATAAGGGTAAATTGAAGCATATATGAGTGAAATAAGGTGGAATATGATGGTAATTAAGTGGGTTTACGATAAAAAAAAATGACCAAAATTGAGGGCCAACAATACAGACAAAAACGAATGGTGTGTCAAGCCAATCACCTAACCTAAGAAGTGAAAAAAATATAAAGCTAAAAAGCTAAAAAGGTTAGAAAATGGAATTGAAGAAGTTGCATGCCCCCAGCATGATGAAAAGGAGAGTCTTTTAGTAACCATATGGAAATCATTGTGGTTAAGCAGGATGGTTTTAGTCCGCAGTCAAAAAACTTCCTAGGCTTTGTCCACATAGCAGACAAAGATGAATGGTGTGGGTTGGCACTTCCAATCACATAACCTACAAGGAAACTTATCTTTTCAGTTGGGTTCATCTCAAAATAGACAAGGGTTCATGCCCCCTAAGCTTCATTACATTCACTAGATTACTCTGGCCAATTAGGTGGATGGAATGAAGGTTGAATAGACATTCTCGATGCAAGAGTACCATTTAAGGATGATGATCGACTTGGAGATATGCTTAAATCGGGAAATGAAAGATAGTCAACAGTGACAATTTTTCCTTCATGTGGGAAACACATCACTCGAAAGAGTGTTGAAACAATAGCTTCCATGTTATAAACATAGTCACATCCAAGGAGTAGATTGTACTCTAACGGTCCCCGGGCTACCATCACATTCAAATGAACGGTTTTCCTTCTTAAAGTTATGGGTAACTTAAGAAGGATCCCTAACGATTGACTGGTTCCTTTGTTGAAGCCTGACAAATTATGTATGACAGGCATAAGCAGTGGCGAACCAAGTGCTTTCCAAGTAGTTGAGGAAAGGATACTCACTGATGCCCCTTAATCTATGATAATTCTAGACACTATCATTTTGTAGACTTGTATTATGATTTGGAATGGTACATTAGAAGGAAGGCGGGATCTTGCTAGTTGATTCCAATCAAAGGAAGTTAGTAGACTGCTTGGAGGGGGTACCGAATAAATGGTTAAATAACTCCTTGGGTAGCGGGAACTAGGGTAGTAATTTCTTTTATCTAAACCCAATGAGTATCCTTATGCAACCCATTCCTTTGTAATTTCCATTTCTTAATGCCCAATAACCAAAACCACTATTTTTTCCAATTTATGATATTGGCAGGACATGAATTTCAAAGTAATGATCATTCAATTCTTTCCAAAGTAATGGTCATTCAATTCTTTCAAAACTAATTATCATTCAATTCTTTCCAAAGTAATCATCATTCAATTCTAGCAATCCCAATGAAGTTACATTATACAAGTAGCAACAAAAGTTTTCAACCGTTTTCTTATAAACTACAAACTGGGTTTCTTTGAAATTTTGCAAAAATATTTCTACCACTCCATTGCTTCTCTTCACCAAAAATGGGAAGTACCATCATCATAGATTTTGAGAAAAAGACAAATTGGTTGTAGGTGACATTGCTTGATTCCTTCAAAAATGAAAGTTCTTTTGGCTTGAACTTTTCTGGGTTTATTCATCTTCTATCAATGCATCTTCCCTCAAAATTTTGCATCAAATGGATATATGGTTTAAAACTAATCAACAATTTTTGAAAATGAAACTATTTGCTTACCAAGATTGTAATATTTCTTAAAAATTTTGAACTAGAATGTTGATTTGCTGGATTGATATGTAAATTTCGACCACTGTTGAATACCCACGAAGATGAGGAGAAATTCCTGAACTTGTAATGTCAAATTTCTGATCTCAGACACTACCTTTGTTTTTTGTTGCTTGTGGAGAGAAGGCTTTGTTTTAATGCTTTTAAAACACCTTTCTGGAAAATACCTTGTCAAAATGCCTCTGAAAACAATCTTCTGATTACTAGCGTCTTTAAAAGTTAAGTTTTGGAAATTACAAATTTTTTAAATCAACCCTCTCTGCCTTCAATTTTTAAGAATCAACACCATACTTTCTCTTTTAGAAATCGAATTCAGGGAATCAATAGACAATTTCTTCAAATTAACCTTCTTTGTCTTCTGCTGCAAATAATATCAAAACAAGATCCTCTGTTTGTAAATTTGAGTGAAGAAAAATTCTGACTGCTGAAAGATTATAAAAATATCTCGACAGTCAAAATGAAATCTTTCACTGTTTTGCAAAATAGTGCTTTACCCTCATGAAAAATCTCTCTGTTTCAACAAAACGGCATACTCTATATACAACTGAAGTTTACTAAATTTTCATAGGCAAACAATTGATAAATATGCATAAGGAAATCGTTTAGGATACCTGGTCTTTAATTTACAGTAAGAAAACTTGTATAAATTTCTGGAAAATGGTTGCTTTCCTCTGTTTTGAAAGAATAATGAGTTCTTTGCCCCTTCTAAGAAATTCACTGTATAAAAGATAATAAAAATCATCTTAATAGTGCTCATGAATTCATACTCTATCCTTCTTCTTCGAAGATCCATTCAAATGCATTCACTGTGTATAAGATTCTTTACAAAAATATGATCACTATGTATCAAAAATATGCTCACTGATTCCATAAATCGAATTTACATGGAGAAATTTCTAAGCTCAATGAATATACTTGATCTTGGAGTGGCCTTGTGATGACTCTGAGTTAATGATTTTTTTTCTCCTGTGTTAACGCAATGGAAATTCAATTAGAACTCCTCTTTAATCTTATCGAGGATTCACTTTTCTCATAGGTGGCAACCAATCGGGTTAAATGATGGCACACTCGGGCTCAATGATGGCAAAGACCCGATTTTCTAACTGGATTTTTATGACACTTATCAAAACTATCCCGAGATTTACTAACCATAAAATTTGTTCAACACTAGTAAAAATCCGGAATCAATCCTTACCTGCCTCTTTTGCGCAATACTTGGAGTTTGTTGGAGTGCTTTAATCCACTCGGCGAACAGAAATATCGGTCTTCAACTCATGTTAAAACTGATGCCTATCGTTCCTATTTTTCCACAACATCCTCTCCTATTTCTTATGCTGCTCTTTCTTATTCAATTATAGGTCTACTCTCTCTCAATTTGAAGTTCCAGGCCTTTTTTTTTATGACTTCAATAGCTGAGAGAGTGTGTTATGGTTTTGCGTAGCTGTAGCTTTGTGTTATTTCCTGCGGCCTCACAGCAGCTCTGTGTTAAGCTATCATTTTGCTTCAAGTTAGAGCAATTTTGGCAGCAGGGAATGTTTCACTATAGCTCTATATTTTTTCTACAGTTGTCAGGGTTCCAAACTGCATAATTCTCTGAGTTGCAAATTTCTTCTTTGAAAATTTTGACCATTTTGATTCATCCCTTTGATGTCGATTTCAATGCTTCCACGGTTTAACATTTGTTTCATAAAACTTTGAATTCATATGTACTATGGCTCAACGTAAAAGTTGCATCATGGTTTGTATATTAGAGTTTTTAATAACCACTAATATTTATATTTTGAATAGTTACAATAGTAATAATCTTTGCTTATCCACCATATGTGCATGTTGCATAGTCATGTTTTTATCATTGTTGTCTTGTTTCCATTTTTTCTTCATATCCTCTTGTATTTGATTTTAAAATGACCATAGGTTTTTAGGTCATTTTTAAATCAAATTGTTTACAATGATACTAACCCTTTCTTGTCTATTGAATTTGTAGATGCATAACCCAATCTTGCCTAATGGTCAACAAATCAATAAAGGAAGGTGTTAGGGTCCCACCCTAACCCCCTTATTCATGTCATGGGATCACGTCATAGTCAAGAGTCAATGAAGCCCATATTAATATTTGTAAGTGGTTAACCCGCAATTAATGAAGGGACCACAATTAGTTGCAAATGGGCGGTAGTATTAAATAAAGGGTAAATGGGCAGTAGTATTAGATAGATGGTATTAATAAAACCCACGGTATTGGCCCGTGGTATTGCATGTATGAGTCATATATAAAGGAAAGAGACTCCCTGCGAGGAGTATCGTTTCTTGTTTTGTAATCGAGCTCTGCTCTATTGGAGGTTGCCCCCTCGAAGAGGCTTGTGAACATTTCTCTCTGAGTAATAAAATCATTGCTATTCTGTGTTCTGGGTATATTTTCTTCGCATATTCTGTGTTCTGGGTATTTTTCTCGCATATCCTCTGTTCGGTATTGCTTTGCAGGTTAAGAAGCATAACAAGTGGTATCAGAGCACTTTCCAGGGCTTGGTGGGATCTCCAAATTTTAGCGAATTTTTTTTGGCTAGAGACGTGTTCCAGCGTCTTTAAACCACGGGATCTGTCGTTGAGCGCATAAACCTACGGATTTGGGTAGGCATGCACGCAGGAAATACAAGAGGTGGTCACGTCTGTTGGACTCCCTTGTAACCCCTGTGGGTACCCCTTCGAGTAGTAGCGCATTAGACAGAACCGCGCACGGACTGTCTTCCACGTACCCTATGGGTATATAGGAAGCCCCATAGCTACCTTGAAGCCTCGCCATCGATAAACTTTCGGCCGTCTTGTGGCTACAGTACACCGAGAACAGCACTTGGAGAGATTACTCGCCCATACGATAGGGTAGTCGAGTTGTACGGCTAAGGGTACGGTCGATCCTCCTTAGTTAGAGCCCTAAAACTGGGCCGAGTACTACTGTCAGACCTTTGTATATTGCGATCTGTGCACCTGACACTCCTCAAGACCATAGTTCCCTTTCTATCGGGGGATCGCACATCATCTATTCCAGATCAGTGAGTGCAGTAGCAGCAGACATCAGTCCCGTAGCTCTATCCGATCAGCAGCAGCAGTGATCCACGATCCAGATCTCTCAGATCTACCAGATCGGAGTAGTTGTGAAGGGTTCCTGTGCCTGGCTATAATTTTCGCAGGACTTTTGGCGGCAGTGACATTTTGGTAATTTGACGACTGCAGTATAGCCCATCAGCATCAGGACAACGAGCTGAGCACGGTGGTGCCATTCAATTTCTGCACAAAATAAAATTTCGCGGTCCCAATTTTTCAGCAAGTTGGTGTATGGTAGCAACTAGAGCTCAAGCAATGGCCAATGAAAGACTAGAAAAACTTGAAACAAATATGAGCGAGCTCAAAAGTACACTTGATGACCTACATAACATGGTATGGCAAGCCTTCATTAAGGGCAAGGAGCCAGCTCTCGAGGACCACTATAATGACCATGAGGGTGAGTCTAGCCACTCTCCTCACGCATGGCGCACCCGTCCACCAACCAACAGAGATCTCCCACTCAGTCAGCGACCTCCCAAGTTGGATATGTAGAAATTTGACGGTTCTAACCCGTCCGCATGGCTAGCACAAATGTAACAGTATTTCGAATTAAATCGTCTCGAAGATGATTGGACTAAGATTAGAGTGGCGACCATGTACTTGGACAGTCAACGATGGCAATGGGCATTATGGC
>APFE030947461.1:54394-64807 GCA_000404065.3 Pinus taeda | reverse complement strand
AATGTATGTCCTTTTAACTTATATTTTGATTAAAAATAAAATTTAACTATTTATAGATTACTCTATAACTAACTAATATTTATAATAACTTTGATAACTAACAATTTTAGATTAATTTATTTTATGACTTATTCAAATTTACTTATTCTAATATATATTTATAATTATAAAATGATCCATTTCGTATTTTAATAAGAATATTAACTTATTTAATAAAGTTTGTAACCCTTATCTAAATCAACTAGCCATATCCCAGTCAAATCTAGCCATTGTCATTATAGTCGTTACCTGGTCTAGAATGTTCTGCTATCTATTTAATATGCAAAGCGAGATCTATTCATTCAACTTGTCCTGACAATGAACCACACTAGTTGGTTCGAAATGCATCGAAAAAGGTTTTCTACATGTGATTTATGCCGAAATTCTTCTTATAATTGTTATGGATCACAGAAGCCTCAATTCAACAATTTAAAAAGATTTTAAAAATATTAAAAAAAAATAAATTAAATTTAAATTTTTTAATGGATTTTTAAATACAATTTATATTTATTTATTTAAAATAATTACATTAATATTATTTATTTTCTTTTGAACATTTTTTTTTTTTTTAAAAAATCCATTAAATTTTTTTTATACGATAAAATTTTTTAATTTTTAATTTTAAAAAATTTATAATTATTATTTAAAAAAAAATACAATTAAAAAATTTTTTAATTAAAATTTACAATTCAATAATATTATTTAACAAAGAAAAACTTTCCCGCCCCCTGGTTGCTCGTGGGTGGCGCGTTGGTGAGCGGGGGTTCCTGCGGCGCAGGCTCCCCACTGCCGTGGCACCACGGGTAGCCGGAGCCGCGAGTGTCTGAGTCTGAATTTTGTTTGTTTGGTTTGTTTTTTTTTTTTATTTTTTATTTTTTTATTTTTTTTTTTTTTCGTTTTTAATTTTTATTTAATGTTTTGTTTTAGTATATATTTTAATTTATGTTTTGTTATTTTTTTTTAACTTTTGTTTTTTGTTTTGTGTTTTTTCATTGTTTTATTTTTTATTTTATTTTATTTTATTTTACGTTTTCATTATTTCTTTTAAATTTTAATGTTTTTCGGGGTCATGATAAAATATTTTACGCCATTATTTCGAAATGTTGAAATTGTACTTTTGAAAAAAAAAATGTTTTCCCAACATTAACACTCTTTGTTTTGAGGGTGTTTTTTGGACAATTTTTGCGAAAAAATTTGGTTTTCACCGCCATTTTTAAAACATGTTGAAAATTTACCCAAGAAAAAAAAAGGTGTTATTCCAACATCAACACTTTTCGTTTTTAACACTATTTTTGATGTTTTTTCGAGGGTTTTTGGCCAGAGTTCCCATTTCAAAGTTTACATTGTTACATGGAATGCAAGTGTAAGAGACACACATGCAACTAACATGCATGACCGACACACAACCCATCTAGTCTTATGGGTGAACCATGCTCTGATACCACTCTATAACAGCCTCCTCCCACATCTTACCAAAGCAACTGGCTATGAAGAGAGGCCACTATGATATGGTTGAACCTCCTAATTCACATTAAGGAAGTGGAACCGATGGAAACACACCATAAAGACATTCAACATCACCATTAGGACACTCAAGAACCAATCAAACCTTTCTTCCAACCAGCCCCTGCATCCCAATGAGATTTTGGATCACTTGGCCTTAGACACTATTATGCTATGGGCATGCCAATGTCCAGGGACCTTTGGAATCTCTTACAGGCTTGCAATCCATTGTCTAGGGATTATTTTGCATAGTGTTGTGCCAACATCCTCGAGATTTAAGCCACTTTTTCAAGCCTAGAGCCCAGGTCATTTCCTAGAATTGAATGACATCTTCAAAACAGTAAAATATTAGAGAAATGAAAGTACAAATTCAATTACTTGAATAAGACCTTGACTGGACCCCTACTAGCCATGATAAGCTTTTCGTCAAACATATCACGAATATGTAATCTACAGGTGTAAATAATATATCTAAGCATAGGGGTCTCATACTTAGCTGAGAATCGCTAAGAAACATTGATGCCTCAACACATCAACTACATTTTCATCCATTAGGTAATAGATAGATTCTTCATTCATTTACCAGTAAAAACACAATGAGAGCCATACATAGCTTCTGTAATAAAACATATATATAACTAGCATAATAGCAGATAAATATGAATGAAATCACAACCATATAAACCACATATAACCAGTATAATACTCATAGAATTAAAAAGGAGAAATAACATCATATTGAAGATGAAAAATCCAAACCCAGGATGGGACTTCACATTCCACCCGACTGTAGAATGGCTGAGCCAAATCTCTCTTCATCCATTGATTTGCGGGCCATATTCCAAGCATGAATGCGGGATCTCATAGAACACATCAATGAAAAACCACCGAGAGCTTCCAAAGGAAATCCACCTCAACCCATCAAATGGTCATTCCACCTCATGGTCAGACATCATAAAACGATCATCAGATTGGTCTCTATCCAAGCCTTCTAAGGCTTCTAGAGCATTTTTCTGACCAAGGCTTCCAGGACTAGTAACTCAACCCACAACATTTACTGGGATTCTAGAGCGTTTGTCCAACCAGAGCTTCCATGACTAGTAACTCAACTCACGAAGTTCTTCTAGAGCATTTTTCCAACCAAGGCTTCCAGGACTAGTAACTCAATCAAAGCTATTACAGGGCTTCTAAAGTGTTTGTCCAATTGAGGCTTCTAAGACTAATAAATCAACCCAAGCTAAGGAAACATGAGAAAAAACAAAAAAAGCAAGGAAAACAAATCCACAATCACCATGGTTATCCAGGAAATGGCAAGGCTACGCATTCCATTGTCAATCCTGACCATCCTCCATGCCAATGACAGATCACAACCAAAAAACCACATCCATATGCCATGCCTGCCAAAACTAGTGAGAAAAACATACATGCAACTCGGTACCTGCAAGAAAAATCCAATGTAGATGTTGATACTGATGTCTTCTTGCACTTTCTTGCTCTTCATTTGCCTTCTTTCTCCAAAAATCCAAGTATGCCACACCCTCCAAGATTTCTCCAAGAAAATTATAATTATACAAGAGTATGAGAGAGAGAGAATAGTGAGAGAGCTCCAAAATTGAATTGACAAAAAGCTACCAACTGATCCTCATAATCTTTTTTATGAATGAGGCCTCTATTTTCTTCATTTTCCATTATTTTTCTTCATTTTCCTCCTCACGTGCAACCTATGACCTTTCACCCCCATTTTCTCCTAATTTCCATTATTTTCATAAATAAATGTGCCAAAAATGTCATTTTTCCTTTCCAAAGCCTTAGCCATTTCCTTTGCCATTAATAACCAAATGAACACCCACAATAGGATGTCTTGCCCAACATTTATCTTGGAATAATGTCCCATCAATCGTGGTTATTATTTTTTCCTTTCTTAACTTTTATTACATGGAATTTTCACCAGGGTTGTTACAAATCCACTATCAATCTAGGCAATTCTTTGTGCCATTCATAGATCATAACCAAGAAACCACATGCATATCCTATAAATGTCAAAACTAGAGAGGAAAACATACATGCAAACCAGTACCTGCAAGAAAAACTTGTTATAGCTACTGATATTGATGTCCTCTTGCTCTTTCTTTCTCTTCCTTTGTCTTCTATCTCCAAAACTCCAATTATGTCACACTCCTCCAAGAGTGGTCCAAGAAAACTCTAAGTGTCCAAGAGTATGTGAGAGAGCGAATAAAAGGATAGCTCCAAAACTAAACTGAATAAAGGTACCAACTGATCTTCATAAGACATTTTATGAATGAGGCCTCTATTTTCTTCGTTTTCCATATTTTCATTCATTTTCCTCCTCACATGCGACCTATGACCTTTCACCTCCCTTTTCTCCTAATTTCCATTATTTTCATAAATAAAATTCCAATAAATTACTCATGCCTTTCTAAATCCTTTTCCGTTGCATTTTCCATTTTCCTTAGCCATTAATTAATCACAAGTGATCCCCATCACTATGTTTTTTCCCAAAATTCAACTTCAAATACGTATCCCATGACCGAGGTCTTATTTTATCTTTATTAACTTTTACATGGATTTTTAACCGGGGTTGTTACAAAACCCTCCCACTTTGGGGAACACCATCCTCGGTGTTCAACGACACCTACTACCACAAGACTGTTGTAAGAAAAACATACTGCCCATGGAGCTTTATAACTTAGCTCATTGCAATATTTACAATGATCAAACTGCTGAGAAGCAAACCAACATGACAACATGACAAATATAACATCATAATGACATGAAACCCATACCGCTTATTGGAGCTTTATAATATATCTCATGGTGGTATCTACATCCATATACATTTGTACATATACCAAAACATCATACCAAAGCATGTACCAAAACATATACCAGAGAGATATATGAAAACATTCACTTAACCAGCAAATATAGAATGATACATAACTCGCATCTGATCCAGCATCTCCCATGTAGCTTCATCAGGCCCAAAATGCTTCCACTGCACTTTAACCTGCTTGATTTCTTGGTTTCGAAGCATGAGCATCTTTCTCTGCAAAATGCATTGAGGTTCTGGCTAGAATTTTCCTTTTGGCTCCACCTACAATACAGACCATTCAATCACATGATCAACATATTTAACATACTTTTTAAGAAATGACACATGGAAAACATCATGGAATTTCACTATCGGATGCAGTGCAAGTTGATAGGCTACTGGTCCAATCTTCTCAAGAATCCTGAAAGGTCCACAAAACTAGGATGCCGTCTTGGCACACGATCCAATCTAAAAGGAGCTCTTCTTTGACTTGATGCACAAGTACACATGCTCCCCAATGTGAAACTCCTTAAACAACATATTCTGATCTGCATAGCTCTTCTTCCTATCCTATGCTGTTTTCAAATTCTTCTTGATTAGATGCATTTCTTGTTCCATTTCTGATAACATGTTCAGTCCAATCAATACCTTGTTAACTAGATCACTCCAACTAATAGGATTATTAAAACTTCACCCATACAATGCCTAAAATAGACTCGTCCTCAAAGATTCCTGATACCCATTGTTGTAAGCGAACTCAACCAGTGAAAGATGCTCTTCCCACTTTCATTGTTGATGCATCACATATATCATCAAAACGTGTTCCAATATCAAATTGACCCTGTTTGTATGTCCATCTATCTATGGATGATTAGTTATACTGGATGCCAACTCTATAACTAATCCTGCAAACAACTCCTTCCAAAACTTGGAAGTGGACTTTGCATCCCTGTCTGACATAATCTTCTTTAGAACACCATGCAATATCACCACATCTTTGATGAAGACTTGTGTTACATAATCATTGAGTATGTAGACCTCACTAGAATGAAGTGCACTACCTTTTTCAACCTATCCACCACAACCATGATGGAATAATTTTGTCCAAATGTTCTCGAAAAACCTATGATAAAATCCATGGAAATGACCTCCCATTTACACTCTAGAATCAGAATCGGTTGTAGTAGTCCACCTAGATTCTCACACTCTGCCTTCACCTTATGACAATCCAAGCACTTAGACACAAACTTTTCTATGTCTCTCTTCAAATTCAGCCAATAGTGAAATTTCTTCACTACTTTCAATGTCTTTTGATAGCTTGCATGACTTGAATATGGTTGCACATGAAACTCTCTCAAGGTAAGATTCTTGAGATTTTTTTCGTTTAGCACATATATCATGTCTATAAATCTGATCAAGCCATATGTTGTGAGATCATAGTACACATCATGTGCACCTATACTTGCACTTGTACCTGTACCTATACTTTGTTGTAACATGTTCCTGAGCTCCATGTACCTAACATCCTACTAACCTATCTGCAAGATCCTATCATGTAGATCTGTCTAATAGGAGCTCATAGTTGTTATATGATTCACCTATATTTACCTACTAAGAACATCTATAACCTCATTTTCTTTAACTTTAATATACCTAATCTCAAATTCAAATTCATTGATCGTAGCCAACCATCTAGCTTGTTTGGCATTCATATTTGGTTGGTCAAATAGCTACCGCAATCCACTATGATCACACATTAATTCAATTTTTCTACCAAGAACATAGTTCCTCCACATATTTAATGCATGAATGATTGTTTCCAACTCAAGATCATGTGTCAGATAGTTCTGCTCATGCTCATTTATTTTTTGTGACTCATAGTAGACTACTTTTCCTTCCTCAATAAGGAATCCACCAAGCCCTCTCTTGCAAGCATCTATACATACCACAGACTCTTTGTTTGGATCTATGATCTTTAACACTAGAGCATGTGTCAACAACTTCTTTAACTTCTCAAAACTGGCTGCACGTTCCTCTGTCCATTCAAACCTCTTTCCTTTCCTTTGTAATGATGTGATAAGATAAGAAATATGTGAGAAGTTCCTGATGAACCTCTTGTAATACCCTGCTAACCCCATGAAGGATCTCACCTCATCCACATTCTTAGGAGTTGTTCACTCCATGATAGCTCTTACGTTTTATGGATCCATTGTTATGCCTTCCATGGAAACCACATGTCCAAAGTAATGTACCTCACTCTGAAAGAAACTACAGTTGTTGAGCTTAGCATACAATTGATTCTCTCTCAACAATCTCAATACTGTTTCTAAGTGTTTATTTAGACAATTCAATGTTCTTAAATTGCTTACATAAATTACCGACCAGAGTTTGTAAACTTATGAAGTGAAAGTGCACTATATATTCTAGAAGCCTTTTTTAGTTTATTAAAATGATGATCATGTTTTTTTTAAGGATTTTCTTTATTCCTATGTTCCTAATGAAAACTAAAGATTTATAATTGAATTCCTACAATCAACTCTTGAAAAGGAAAGTAAGACAATTTATCATGATCCTATTTAACTGACTATTGTTAGTTTCAAAAGAGTTACTATGCAAGTGATAAAAAAAACTACCTAAACTACTTATGTTCTAGAGAGAACATTATTTATGCTCTACAAAGAATCACTTCTATTAAAGAATAAAATTTATAAAGCAATATATGTTAAGAACTATGCACTACAATTAACAATCTTATTTGAAATAATAAAACCAAAACCAGTAAAAATGTGATCTAAACAAATATATTTTCTTATGAAAAGAAGAGGATTATGTACATAGTCCTATTTTACAAATCATACAAATGATTTGAAATCGACAGACAACAAATGAAAGATTGTAAACAGGCAATTACAAAGAAATTGAAACTACGATAATGTAATTCTGGAAATAACAAAAAAATTAAATGAACTAAACTGAATATATAAGAATGAACCTCGACTATTTGCAGGGGCACTCCAAAAACCAACAGGTTTTAAGACTTTAATTCAACAACTAACTACGCATGATATCGATGAGAATGCTTCTTCAATTAAAAAGGAATAGAGTTATGAAACTTCAAACTGTCAATTAAAGATTGCATATATCCGTGTGTCACTTTCTGTTTACAAAGTTATATATATAGCATTTGTTCTCAACATATTGAAACTTTCATGCCTTAAAAACTTAAAACAATCCTAATATAAATGCTAATCTTATAACGGAGAATTTAACGTTTCTCGACAATTTTCTATTTAGAAAGAAAATCAAAGAGTCGTGATCTATTTGAACTCTCGCTACTCTGTTTATCCACATGTTGACCTACTTCTTTGACTACGCCACTGGGTGATTTCCTTGATGATTTGGCTCGAGCGAATAGGAGGAGATTGATGAGGAGATTAATCCCACTTCCCATTTTCTTCTTCGGTTGGCCGGTGTACTAGAATCCAAAAATCCATGGAGATAGCTGTGGAATCATGAAACATATGCAAAATCATGTTAATTCCGTAGCTATTACAATATTTAACTAATAATAAGTCAAATTAATAAATATGAAAAATAAGACATATGAGTACCTTACCATGTCAAAATATATACTTTTAACGTTTATTTGAGTTGATATCAATGAATAAGAGAGGAAAAATGGATGGAAATGGTGTCAAAAACAAAACAATCATGAGACTCTACACTCCCCCATGCTAAGGTATTTGCATGTCCTCACGCAGAACACAAAATTGATGTCTTCCATTTAATTACTGCATTTCTTTTGAAACCTCTGCAAGTACATCCAACTTCGTATTTTTCCCTTTCTTTCCACCCACTATCATCCTTGGATTTTTCATTAGAATCTTGTACATCAGGTTTACGACTTGCCTTTGTAGAGCTCTGTTTTTTTGTTTCATCCTCTTGTTTTTCTTATACCATAGACTTAGGTGTAAAAAGAGATGGTCACTCTTAGGCATTTGGATTTCACTCTGTGCCTTTAGGCCCTGATTCTCCTTTTGAATGTACCTAGTTAGTGACTCCAGCTCGAAAATTTCTTGTTTTAAAACATTTATTACTAGAGGTTCTTGTGGTTTACTAAATTGGACTTCTTCTTGATTTGAAGCTGATGTTTTTGCTGCATCTCTTTTCTCCAGAGACTCAATATAATCATAAATATCCTATTGTACAGGATCAATTTCAGGTGTTCTTTGGCCTGAACTCTGAGGAGGTGTGATGAAAGTTGGCGGAGAAACCCTTGAATATTCCTCTGCTTCTAAGTCGATATGCTCCATACTTTTTGTATATAATCATAAATATCCTACTGTACAAGATCAATTTTAGGTGTTCTTCGGCTTGAACTTTGAGGAGGTGTGATGAAAGTCGACGGAGAAACCCTTGAATCTTCCTCTACTTCTAAGTCGATATGCTCCATACTTTTTGTAGGTTGTTCGTTTGTTGTTGGATTGAGTCTGGTATTTCTTCTTAAGATTATCACAAGAGGTTTTTGAATTTTTTCTTTCATTCTTTCTATCTTAGGCTTCTTTGCTTTGTGTGTTTTCTCTCTCTTTTGTTTGGCTTTCTTTCTTCTAACATATTTGTTGTTCATATTCTCTAAAATTTCTGCAAGAGGAATGTCATCCTCTTACTCCTCCTTTGACTAAATTGTAGTCCTTGTTCTACTGGTTCTTCAGTTTTTATTTTTCTCCCTCTCTTAGCCTTGCTGTTGCTTGGGTGTTCTTGGTTATCTTTCTTAAAATGGTTTCTTACTAAAAAGCTTTCCCAATTATCACCCATATTTTTAAGATGAAATTCAACAAGGATTTTAACAAGACCATGGTGATACATGCTGTTCTCTATAAACTAAATTTTCCTTTGAACATTCCCTGACATATTTTCTATACTATTAAGTAAGAAATATGGAAGATTTATTTCATTATCCTTAATAAAATTCATCAGCATTCAGATATGATAGAAAAACTTGCATCCAAACCTCCCTTCACAAGTAACAATTTTTTGAATTATCAAAAGCAAACTTCTCCACTTAGTTTTCAATGTTGTGCTTGGAATTCCCTTCTCGAAAATGGTGGTGTCCATGTTAGGGTTCTTCAGAAAAATCTTCCAGCCTTCTCCTTCAATATCTCTATTTTTAAACCATTTTTCTCCAATTCGAGCCAATCCATTAGCTTCAACAACAAAATATTTTGTCACTGTAAATTTTATGTCTCCTATCTTGAATTCCACCCCATCAAAGGCTTTGGCGAAGGATTTGGTTACTTCTTTGTGGAAACTGTCAAAATTCTCTACAAACTCCAGCCACTACACTTTCTACAAAAATTCTCTTATCCGTGGATATCCTTCTAAAAAATTTCTTCCTACTAGCTCTGTTCTAATTATAACTCCCATGGTTAAGAAGCTTTGTCTCAAGATTGTTTGTTTGATAGGGTGTGAGGGTTTCAGAGTAATGAAGACGATAGTGTCAATGATGGGAGTGTGAATGGTAAGGGTATGAAGAAGTATGATATAATCTAATCATTGAGAGCATGAATGAGCATGATTTGGGTGATCAGATCAATAAAATCGGGATGTGGGTTGGAGTGTAGGTATAATGATGAGGACTGAATGGCGGATTAGATCTGATTTCACATGATACTATCAACTCTTAGTAATAATGATTTTGAATTTGGTAGTATGATGTCTATATAGTTCATTAAATTAATGTTTTCATCCCTATTATCAAATTAAAGAATTGCATACCTTTTAATTATTGCTTTCTAACCTTTGGTTGTTGTCTTTGTATTGTCTTGAGTTGCCTTGTAATGAAGGGAGTCAATCACTATTTCAATTATTCCAGCATAAATTTCTGCCAAATTGGCTACAGAAATCTGTTAGAGCTATAGAAACTCAATAATTTTGTAGCTATTTTATTTTGAAAAAGAAAATAGTGGGACATAAATAAAATGGTTTTAGAATAGATGTGAAGAAAATTTAAGGCATAAAAAAAAATTGATTTTCAACTT
>APFE030947461.1:1905-53498 GCA_000404065.3 Pinus taeda | reverse complement strand
TGTCAAAAATTGTTTCAATATCATAAGGCCCAAGCCAATAAGTTTGAAATTTCCCTTGGAAATATTTAAACTTTGAATCAAATAGTAATGCCCAATCTCCTGGCTGGAATTTTCTCTCTGATATATTTGTCATGCCATGTGGATCTCTGTTGTTAAACTAGATTGGTTCTTTGGATTGCATCTTGTCTAATCTCATCAGTTCATTTAGTTGCTCCATTCTTTGTCTTTGTGCTTATGAAAGATCAAGACCCAATTTTATTGTTGTCTTGAAAGTTTTGACTTGAAACTCAATAGGAAACAGGACTTGTTTTCCATAGACAAGCTCATAACGAGTATGTTCTGTATTATTTCTCCATGTAGTGTGGTATGCCCATAAAGCTTCTGGAAGCTTTTCTGTCCAATCTCTTCTACGCAAATGCACATTTTTGGTGAGAATTTCATCAATGAATTTATTGGTGGACTCCACCTGTCCATTTGCTTGAGAATGATATGTAGTAAACTTTCAATTTTTTATTTTTCATTCCTCCATTATCTTCTATATGAACTTGGATGTGAATTGAGTACCTTGATATATTACAATCTCTCTTGGAACACCAAAAAAAGTAAAGATATCTAAAAAAAAAATGAAACTACAACATTTTCAGTAGCAGAAAGAAGTGCTTTAGCTCCTACCATTTTGTAACATAATCAATTCAAACAAGAATGTACCTATTTTGTCTTGAAGATGGATTGATTGGACCAACAAAATCCAAAGCCCATTTTTCAAAAGGCTCAATAAGTTCCTAAGGTTGTAGAGGCATCTCATCAGAAGGAACAGGTTCCCCCATCCTTTGACAACTATCACATCTCTTAACATACTCTCTAGCATCCTTAAAAAGAGAAGGTCAATAGTATCCTAAGAGAAGAACTTTGTAATAATTTTTTTTGTCAGCGAAGTGTCCTCCACATGGCTCATCATGACAAGCTTTCAATATCTCTGGTACTTCATCTTCTCTCACACACCTTTTGATCTAGACCTGTTTAATACAATTCTTCATTTATCCATGAATACGAGGAACTAATTTGAATTACCTTCCTTTCTTCTTGAGGAGACAAGTATGACGGTAATTTTCCTGTAGCCAAATAGTTAGCAATATCTGAAAACCATCGAGATTTAGTAGATACTACAAAAATATATTCATCGGGAAAATTATCTTCTACAGTCATGTCATTGTTATCATTTTGAATCCTTGATAAAAAGTCACCTTCTATATTTTGTTTCCTAGGTCGATCCAAAATAGTAATGTTAAACTCTTGTAGCAACAGTAACCACATAGTGATTAATTTATTCATTAAGTATCTAATTATGAAATGATCAGTATGTACAAAAGTTTCATAGCCGGTAATATAATGTCTGAATTTATTGATGGCATGAACAACAACTAAAAACTCATTTTCTGTGATAGTATAATTTAACTGTGCAGGAGTCAAATTTTTACTCATGTAATAAATGGCATATGGAGTTAAGTCTTTTTGTCCTAGTACAGCTCCTAAAGTTGTATCTGAAGCATTAGTCGAAATATGAAAAGGTAATTTCCAATTTAATCCTCTGAGAATGGGTGCTTTAGAGACTTTCTCTTTTAATGACTCAAAGGCCTTTTGGTAATCAAAATTCCAATTGAATTCACAGTCTTTTGTGAGTAGCTTGAAAAATGGAGATGCAATTTTTGTAAATTTTTCTATAAATCTTCTATAATAACCAGTGAAACCAAGAAAAATTCTAACATCTCGTTGACAGGTTGGAATTGATAATTTATAAATAACTTCTACTTTAGATGTGTCCCCTCTAATTATATTTCCTAAAATATGGTGTCCTAGAACAATTCCCTCAGTAAACATCATAAAAAAAAATTTCATGGCTTAATGAGATATTTTCCTTTTTACATCTAGTGAGAAATTTTTGCAAATTTTTAAGATCTTCTTCAAAATAATTTCCATAAACTGTAAAATCGTCCATATAAACTTCTACACAATCATGAATTAGATTAGAAAAAATGCCTAATACTGCTCTTTGGAATGTTACAGGAGCATTACATTATCCAAAGGGAAGTACTCAGTAAGCATAAGTTCCCCATGGGCAGGTAAAGGTGGTTTTATCTTGGTCTTTTGGGGCTACTTGGATTTGGCTATACCCACTAAAACCATCTAAAAATGAAAAATATTTCTTTCCTGCCAATGTATCTAAAATTTTATCTATGAAAGGAAGTGGAAAGTGATCATTTAAAGTGGCTTTATTCAATTCCCTATAGTCAATACACACTCTCCATTTTCCATTCTTTTTAGGGAAAATTACTAAGGGTGAAACTGATTGACTACTTGATATTGGATATATGAAATTGACATTCAACAATTTTTGTAGTTCTTCCTTCACAATCTCCCTTAGATTTGGATTCATTCTTCTTTGAGTTTGTCGAACTGGTTTGACATTTTCTTCAATATAGATATGATGTTTACAAGTATTAGGATTAATTCCCTTCATGTCAGTATATTCCCATGCGTAAGAAGAGGAGTGTTCTTGTATCATCTTGATTAATTCTTTCTTTTGAAATTCTTCCAAATTATTGTTGATATTCAAAGTTTTTCCTGGAAATATTTCAATTGTAGAATTGCCAATTTTTTCCATAGAGGGCAAGGATAGTTGACGAGATGATGAATATTCAATATTGCATTACTCTTAAAAACTTTGACTAGATTCACAATATGATGAAGATTCATTATTTTCAATTAAATTTAAAATTTGATCTTCTTCATCTAATTATGAAGTAGCAAAGATTGGTCTTATATTAATGTCATCATCTATCCATTCTTCATTTTCAACCTCTACTATTGTTTCTTCTGGTGGATACAGTGTGAATTTCTTTGTTGTATTCACATCAGAAATGAACATATCACCAGATCTACAACTTAAGAAAACATCGACTGTAGCTAGCCATGGTCTTCCTAGAATCAATGGATGTCCTCCTAAGTTATTCTTGGGTGTTAAAATCATAAAATCAACAGGGTATTCCCAAGAATCTAAGGATACATATATGTCTTCTAATACACCATTAAGTTTTATTACAGACCTATCTTCCAATTGTAATAGTGTAGGTGTATATTAAAGATTAGAAAGTTTTAATTGATTCATAGTCTGTTTACTCATGATATTTATGGTTGTTCCTAGATCAAGCAATGTATTTGGGATCTCTACACCATTGATGTGTGTTTTCACAATGGGACTTCGTGGATCAAGATATTTTTGAACTGTTGTTTTACCCATCATGATATCTGGAATTTTCCAAAAAGTTGGATTCTTTTGATTTCTTTTCTATTTCTTCCAAGTCTTTTTATGATCAAGTCCCTAATTGTTTTTGCAAAAATTGGTATTTCCTTGATGGCTTGAAGCAAAGGAATATTTATGAAAATATTTTTCAGATCATCTAACATGTCGTAATCAGGCAATAAAAATTGTTTCTCTACCCCTTCATCAATTTTTAATCTTTCAAGGAAAGTTGGTTTTGAAATAGATACTGAAGGTTGTTCTATAATAGGAGTTGAGTTGTTTGTATGTGTTGGAGTAACTTGTTTTTTAGTTTCTTCTTTTTTATTATTAAGAGACTCTTCTTCTTTGGGGATCTTTCCTTTTTCACTTTCTTTAATAACATCCGAGGGGGACTTATTTTCTAATATTCTACCAAATCTAAGTTGAACATTATTTAGATATAGTGGAGTTATCATGTAAGTTTGAAAATTTTGTCCTTCCATATTGTAAATAGGTTGTGAATTTTTATTATTATTTGGATTTGGAAGTGGTTGGGTAGGAAATTGATTTGGTCTTTGAGGAAATGGTAATTAAAGTTTTGGATTCACATTGTAGGGTTGGGTTTATTGAATAGGCTGAGGATAATATTATGAAGGAAACGTAGGATATGATTGTTGGAATTGTGGAAATTGAGGATATTGAGGATATTGAGGGAATTTTCCATAAGGATTTTTCCATCCTTATGGGCAAGGTTGTGACCAAGATTTCCAAAGCATTGGGGCAATCCAATTACTTTGCAAATATCGTTGAAATGGTTGAGGATTAAAACCTTGAGTTATATTTGGCTATGGATTCTTCCAAGGTCTTTTAGCAATAAAATAGAGAGGGTCTACCTGATTTGGTACTCCTTCTTGATAAAAATATTTAAGACCTAGTATTGATGGACATTCTTTGTATCATGATTTTCCGCACAAATAAAACAAGTTTCTATACTTTTTAAATCAAGAGGACATTCTCTCAAGGCATGTTTCTTTCTACACTTAGGACAAAAAATATACAATGCAACACTTTTCAGTTTTTTGCTTGTTTTTTTATTTTAAGGGTGTCAATTTGTTCACTAAGACTCCCTAAAATATTTTTTTTTTTTAAGTTATCAGTAAAATTTCCTAATTCTACTCTACTTACTGTCCCACCATCAGATTTATTAATGCTTGATAAAAGAGGGTCTCTTGGATTTTTCTCGGTTCCTTCTTTGCCTCTTGAAATGTGTATGCACAACTGAAAAATTTCTCATAATGATAACTAAGAAATGAATCCCCTACCAATTATATTGAGAATATGAGTCCACTCATCTCTAATTGATTTCAATAAGAAAGCTTTCAAAGTTTCCTCAGATAGATTATTCATTTTTTCCCTTTTTACATTGTAAGCAAAACTTTCTATGAAATCTTCTTTTTGTGTCATTTTAAATACTTCATCTTTAATGTTATGGGGCATACAGTAATCCTTATATTTCTCTAAGAATGTAGTTTTCATTTGTTCCCATGTTCTTATGGAGTTTTATTCCTAAACCCATAAACCATTTTAATGTTGTAACTTTAAGGGTTGCAGGGAATAATTTTAACTTTTTAGCATCATGTAGATAATCATATGATCTACACAAGACTTCAGATTCGAAGAGAAATGTCTCAAGATATTCACTCCTTAATCCATGAAAGTTTGGAAGGATAGAGGGTGAGATATGTTTCATTGTTACAGTTGTATCTTCATCAAGGATTAGAAATCCAAAAGTTTCTGGATTTACATTTTCTCCTCTTCCTCATCCTCCATCTCTTCCACCTCCACTTCTTCCTCCAATCCTAGGTTGTTCACCATTTAAATTATGTACCTCTCCTTCCCCTTCTCCAACCATTGTAGATTCTTCAGAACTAATATAAGGTTCTGATTCTGGTTCTAATATTGGGTTTTCAACCTCCTCTAGTTCCTCTGGTTCTTCTATCAATGGTTTGAAGTAGGTTTATTCTTCCTCTTCTTCAGTAGGAACATCCAACCCTTGAGCTAGAAGTTGTTCTCCAGTTGAAGATAGGAAAATTATTCATGTTGTTGGGGATATGGGATATTCTTCAATTATGGCTTCTGTTGATGAAGTTGGTGAATCTCTAGGTTGGATTTCGGATCTTAATGCCTTGAGAAGTCTATGTTGGCCTACTATGGATGGAATTCGAGTTTGTGTGGGTGGTGTGGCACTATGAGGTCATGGTGGAGTAAGTGATGTTTTTGTAATTAAGTTCTTTTCTCTACCTACAAATCTACCCCTAGAGTCTCTTTCCCTATGCATATCATGTTTTTTTTTTTTTTTTTTTTTTTTTTTATAAATAAATCAAGATTTTATTTACACTTCCCTGGCAACAACGCGAAAATGTTTAGTCCATTCAATGTTATTAAATTGCTTACAAAAATTATTGACTAGAGTTTGGAAACTTGTGAAGTGCAAGTGCACTATATATGCTACATGCCTTTTTTAGTTTATTAAGATGATGATCATGTTTGTTTTAAGGATTTTCTTTATTCCTATGTTCCTAATGAAAACTAAAGATTTACAATTAAATTCCTACAATCAACTCTTGAAAAGGAAAGTAATACAAACTATCATGGTCGTATTTAACTGACTATTTTTAGTTTCAAAACAGTTAATATGCAAGTGATAAAAACAAAACTACCTAAACTACATATGTTCTAGAGAGACAATTAATTCTTCTCTACAAAGAATCACCTCTATTCAAGAATAAAATTTATAAAGCAATATAAGTTAAGATCTATGCACTATAGTTAACAATATTAATTGAAATAATAATAAAAAAAGAAGAAAGAATGCAATCTAAAAAACATATTTTCTTATGTAAAGAAGAGGATTATGTACGTAGTCCTATTTTAGAAAGCATACAAATGATTTGAAATCAACATACAACAAATGAAATACTATAAACAAGTAGCTACAAAGAAATTTACAATAATGCAATTATGGAATTAACAAAAAAATGAAATGCATTAAATTGAAAATAAAATAATGAACTTCGACTGTTTGCAAGGGCCCTCCACAAGACAACAGGTTTTAAGACTTTAATTCAAAAACTAACTGCACATGATATCGATGAGAATGTTTATTCAATTAAAAAGGAACATAGTTATGAAAATTCAAACTGTCAATTAAAGATTACATGTATTTGTGTGTCTCTTTCTGTTTACGGAGTTATATATATAGCATTCGTGCTCAACAGATTGAGACTTTCATGCCTTAAAAACTTAAAACAATCCTAATCTAAATGCTAATCTTATAACGGAGAATTTAATGTTTCTCGACAATTTTCTATTTGGAAAGAAAATTGGAGAGTCGTGATCTATTTGAACTCTTGCTGCTCTTTTTATCCATGTGATGACCTGCTTCTTTGACTGCGCCACTGGGTGATTTCCTTGATGATTTGGCTCAGGGGAATAGGAGGAGATCAATCCCCATCTTCCCATGTGCTTCTTTGCTTGGCTGGCATACTAGAACCTTACAAACCATGGATATAGTTGCAAAATCATGAAACGGCTACAAAATCACGTTAATTTGGTAGCTATTACAATCTTTAAATTAGCAATAAGGAACATTAATAAATATGAAAGCTAAGAAATCTGATTATCTTACCACGTCAAAATCTATAGTTTTACTGTTTATTTGATTTGATAGCAATGATGAAAAGAGGAAAAAAGGATGGAAATGGTGTCAAACACAAAACATTCATGAGACTCTATAATGTTCGACATGCTCTTATTCAATTTTAGAATATACCAATATATCATCAATGAACACAATAACAAACTTGTCCAAGTAAGAATGCAACACACTATTCATCATGCACATAAAAGTAACTGGAGCATTAGCCAATCCAAATGGAACTACAACAAACTCATAATTCCCATATCTTGTCCAGAAAGAAGTCTTGTAGACATCCTCCTCTTTAATGCGTACCTAATGATACCTGGATCTCAGATAAATCTTTGAGAACATTGTTTCTTCTTTCAATTTATCGAAAAAGTCTTCAATCCTTGGCAACATATACTTGTTCTTGGTGGTCACTTTGTTCAACTACCTATAATAAATGCATAACCTGAGAGTACCATCTTTATTCTTTACAAACAATATCAGTGCACCCCATGGCAATACACTTGGCCTAATGTATCCCTTGTCCAACATTTCCTTCAACTGTAGCTTCAACTCTACCAACTTCAGTGTTCTCATCCTCTATGGTGCTTTTGATGATGGTTTTGCCCTTGGTACCAACTCAATAGAAAATTCTACTTCCCTATGAGGTGGAAACTCTGAAATATCTATGGGAAATAGACCCTGAAACTATTTTAGAACTAGGTACTTGCTCAAAACATCTGCATCCTTAACTTCCTTACTTTGCCACTATAAATATGCACTTCAAATAGCACACACCCTTTTGTGTGACTACACTTGGCCTCCATAACTATCACCATTCTCACTAATGTTTATTTCTTCTTACCTTGCAAGACTCTTTGTTCCCCATTATCATCCAAACACTCAATTAATTTGTCATATCAGTCCACCTTGGTCCTATGTAGATACAACCAGTCCATACCCAAAAGCATATTGTATGATCCCAATGATAATACATTCAAATGTCTTGAGGTAGGTGTACTATTCAAGTCAAATGCACAAGCTCTTACCTAATGATGAAATCGATTCTTGGTAGCTGTAGCTAATTGCACTAACCAAGACTTTGCATGTACTTATTTATTCAAAGCACACTTATCCACCAAGTCATGATTAACATAACTATAATTAGATCTAGGTTCAATAAAAATAGAAACAACTTGATCACAAAGTTTACATCCATCTCAATAATAGATGCCTGGTCATCTGTTAGCCTATTATCCAATGCTACATATATCCTAGGAATACTTCATCCAACATCTCCCATTGTTTGTGCCTTTTGAGCACTGTATATCTACGGTCTACCATCCTGATGTTATGGACAATCTCTCCCGTGATGCTCTCCTCCACAATTCTAACACTGCAAAGGCTTCTAGCCTTCATCCTTGTTCTTCTCTTTAGATAGAATTCCTTGTACTCTATCAAATACATTTAACTTCATAGACGGTGTTGCATTCTCTTTATTAGCTATACCCTGAGGTCTTTCTTTATTCTTGTCCCATTTTCCTTTGTTCTTTGCATTACCTTTCTAGTCCTACTTAGTCTCAGATCTTCACTTTAATTGTTCATAACAATGCTTTAGCTTCTGGATGGTATCTCCAATGATCTAGGCTCATCAAACTCAATCATGTCTTTGAATGCTATCAAAAACCCACTAATGAATCTCTGAATTTTTTCCTTCTCCTCCTCGAGGTAAGGGACATACCACAACAAATCCAAAAAATTTCTAGTGTACTCCTCATTGGTCATAGATCCCATCTTCAGCACGTAGAATTAATTTTCCTTGTCATCATAGTATCTTTGATACTTCTTCCTGAATAGTCTCTTGAATTCACTCCAAGTCAACTCCTCCTCATAAATATATCTGACATTCTTTACATCTTCCCACCAGATATCTACTTTACCATTAAGACTAAATGTAGCTATTATGTCTTTCATGTTCTCTGAATAATTGTGCAATATGAAGAACTTATTCATTCCAAGCAACCATGCTTATGCATCCTGTGACTTCTTCATCTCTCCATCAAATGTAGGTGGATTTGCTTTATTAATCTCATCCAGAAAATATCCCTTATCACTCCTCCTAGAACGATGATAATGATGATGATCATAGTGCCTATCAGAACCAAAACTAGGATAATAACTGTGTCTATCACCTCTCCTATCTGGAGTGTCAAAGGACCTTCCATCTCTAATCGTGTCCTCTCTATTAAACTTGTGCCCACCATGATATCTACTACCATATGCCCCATTAGCTTTGTCCTCTTGCTGATGGCTTATTTGAATTGGTTTGTATCTATGCAATTATGACAAACTTTAAAGGATTATTGCATTGACTTCCACTTGTTTCTTCTATGCCTACATGATTCTTTCATTGTCTCCTTTACAAATCCTTATTTCTTCCCTCAAGCTTCTCAGTGTGTCTGCTAAGTCAAAAGAATTTCCAACGCCATGTTTCTCATCTGATCCATAAGGGGGATCTCGTGAACTGTAGTCTACCATATTTCTAGTCATATTGATCTCTTTCCTACAAGGCATCTTATTTCAGCTAACCAAATCATAAACAAACCAGCATACCTTAGCATAATATGGGGAGGATATCTCATCTGCAAGATCAACCAATTTAGCGTGATACATGTATAAACATAGTCATAACAATAGATAAACATATAGAATATAGATATAAAAACATATAAACATCATTCTAACCATAGTCCAGTCATTAATGCATGACCATATCAACTACGCATCATGATCTCATGTATGAAAACAACAACCATATCAACGTACACTTGACAACATGTAAGCATTAACTTGCATAAACAATGCATAACTAATCATACACTCATGACGAAACGTTCCATGACAACACCATTAATCTTCACATGGTAACATCACTACAACCATGATTAGCACCATGCATATGCAACAAGCACATCGACCACATGTATGAGTAACACATATGCAACCAACATGAATGCATGAACAACACACCGCCCATCGAGTCTGAGGGGTGAACCATGATTTGATACCAATTTGTAACACCCTCCTCCCACATCTACCCATGTAACCAACCAAATGGGTAAACATGTGATGAAGAGTTACTATGATATGATTCAACTCCCTATGTGTCAGTTAAGGAATTGGAACTAACAGAACACACTACACAGACCTTCCAAGCATACTGCAGAACCCACAGGAGCCATCCAAACCTTCTAGGCGACTATCCCCTGAGACAAATAGACATTTTACTGCATTAGACCCTCAGTTCCTCCCATAACATGGTCATAAGTGTGACTGGAACCTTATAGTCACTCCCAAAACATGGGCATGCCTGCGACTAGGGACTTTCGTAGGTAGTTTTGTGTCTGCAACTATGAATTTTCTACCACTTTTTCATGGCCAGGGCTCAGGTTACTACCTAGAACTCCATGAAACTTCCTTAAATGAAATATAACATCAGATCAATGATACAAATGAAATTACTTAAACAAGGACTTGACTAGACCCCTACTAGCCATGACAGACATTTTGTCAAACATGTCATAAATATGCATTCTACAGGTTTAAACAACAGATCTAAGCATAAGGGTCTCATAATTATCTAAGAATCACTAAGAAGAATTGATGCCTCATAAAAATAACTGCATTACCATCTATTTATTCATATATTCATTGTACATCCAATTATTAACCAAAACATGATGATCGACATACATTTTCAATGTCATAAAGCTCATTCATAACCAACATAAAACTAGCAGAAATAACATGGATATAACAACCATATAAGACACATATAAACAACTATATTTACTCATAAAATACAAAGGAGAAGGAGAGTTGTTATTGATTATTTCATAAGTTGACCAGATATGGGACTTCCATGAACCACCTAACTGTAGACTAGGCTAAACCAAATATTTCTTTCAGTCAGTCATCCCCGTGCCATATTCCAAGCATGAATGTGGGATCTCATAAAACAAATCAATCAAAACCATATGGGCTTTCTAGAGTTAAAACCACCTCAACCCTCAACCATTTATTCCACCTCATGGTCAGACATCACTAACCATCACTTGGTTGGCCTCTACCCAAGTTGTCCAGGGCTCTAGAGAATTTGTTCCAACTAGGGCTTCCAAGACTAGTAACGAAACCCAGAGTTGCTGCCAGGCTTCTAGAGCATCTGTCAAACCAGGGCTTCCAGGACTAGTAACGAAACCTAGAGTTGCTACCAGGCTTCTAGAGCATCTGTCAAATAGGGCTTCCAAAACTAGTAACTCAACCCACCAAGGGCTTCCATTGTGTTTGTCCAACCAAGGCTTTGAGGACTAGTAATTCAACCAGGGCTGTTATAGGGATTCCAGAGCATTTGTCCAGCCAAGGCTTCCAAGAACTATTAACTTAATCGAAAACAAAAGGAACATGAGAACCAACCAAAAAACAAAAGAAAGGAACACACAACACCATGGATATCTAGGAAATGGCAAGGGTAGGAAAATCTAATGTCAATCCAGGAAACCCTCCATGCCAATGACAGATCATAACAAAGAAACCACGTGCATATGCCCTGGATGCCAAAAATAGTGAGAAAAACATGCATGCAACTAATTATCTACAATCAAAACCCACTACAATTGTTGATCCTAATGTCCTCTTGTTCTTTCCTAATCTTCCTTTTCCTTTTTTCTCCAAAACTCCAAGTATTCCACACTCCTCCAAGAGTGATCCAAGAAAACTCCAAGTGTCCAAAAGTATGAGAGAGAGAGAATAGAGAGAGAGCTCCAAAATTGATCTGACTAAAGGTACCAACTGATCCTTATAACCCCTTTTATCAATGAGGCCTCTATTTTCTTCATTTTCCATTATTTTCCTTAATTTTCCCCCTCACTTGAAACATATGACCTTTCACCTCCATTTTCTCCTAATTTTTATTATTTTCATAAATAAAATGCCAATAAATGCCTCATTCCTTTCCAAGAATTTGACATTTCCTTTTCCAAATTCCTTAGCCATTAATTAATCACAAGTGATCCCCATCACTATGTTTTTTCCCAACATTCAGCTTGGAATGTGTATCCCATGACCAAGGTCTTATTTTACCTTTATTAAATGTTACATGGGTTTTTAACCAGTGTTTTTACACACCTACACCCAATGTACAACACCACATATACACCTACACCCAGTGCACAACACCAAACATACACCTAGACCTCATGTACAACAGAACACATAGAACTACACTCGGTGTACAACATAACACATATACGTACACACCGTACAATAAAATGAATACACATGTCATGTTACAATCATTACACAATACAGATAGCATAGTACCACATGTACACAACACAACATGTACGACACATACACAATACCACATGTACACAACATCACTTGCACAAAGTGTACACAACACCACATGTACAAAACACCAATCGAACAATGTGTACACAACACCACCTACACACCACGTACAAAACACCACATGCACACATCAACACATGTACAACATGTACACAACACCACATGTACACAAAACCATGTGCACATAGCACCATATGTACAGAAACCTGCATATACAACATTTACACAACATCATATGTACACAACACCGCATATGCAACACGTACACAACATCAGTACCGAACATCCGAAGACCACACTGTCTTTAACAAGCAACCTTGCTTCTAGTGTCTTTCAATTATCCATGCTTGTCCTAGCATGCCATAGATCACATTGACGTCATTCCATTGACGTATCGCACAATATGACGTGTCCATAACATAAACATAGGCATAGTATAAGCACACAATATCAATTCATATCCACACTATAATAACCTCATAGATTTTTCAGGGCTATTCTTCCCACTTGATTGCTCACAAATCCAGAAAGCTCTTCATGCCATTCAGCTGCATAAGAATTCCTTCTTCCACAAGAATGATCCTTGATGATCCTATAAGTAAATGACATACATACATACATATATACATATAAACATTAGCATAAAGGAATCATGATCCTCGATGACTTATTAGACGATGACATACATACATACATATAAAAATTTGCATAAAGTAATCATGATCCCTAACAACTCTATCAGACAACATCATATGTACATACATATATAGACATCAACATAATCAAAATCACAAAAAAATTACCATATATCATAAGGTCAAGGTTAATAGAACTCCCTTTGTTCTTGCACAACATGCACAATATTGGGAACAACAATTCTCAACATAACCAAGGCATCTCACTCCTCAAATCCATTTACTTTACCTTTCTTGTTACCTTTCTCATGACTATCTTGCCACCATCCATTTATACCAATGGACCCAACCAATCCAACTGGATGTCATACTCTTTCTTTCGGTTTCCCTTTACTCATGCACGAAGCTTCATCCAAGTCTTACATTACCTGTTGGGTTTCATTCAACTCTCCTCGAGCTCTATTAACTTTTCTCTTTCCCCAACCAATTACCAAGAACCTCAAAACATAAAATGAAAGAACAATAAGAAAACCATGAAAAACCAATAGCAAGAAAACACCACAAATAAAGTGGCATGGCCATGCACCAGACAAAAAGAAAATTGCAATTCAAGCACAAACAAGTCACAAAACATTGAAAGCACAAGACTCTCAACAGACACCATGAATCACCCCCATGGGTTCCGAATGCTTCCAAGGGAAAGCTCAACCTAAACTTCTTCAAGATTTCATGGAAATCTCTTTTTCCATGCAATCCCCTGCATCATACTGCTATAAACACAATTGTTAGTGCATAAGTAAATATAAAAATATACCAGTTACCTTACCTTCTTGTGCCAAGCATGTTGCCTTGTAACTAAACACGTACATATATCATCTCTCAAGGGACTTGAATTCCTTGACAATTCCAACCATAGCTTAAAACTAGGTGTTATACCTGTCAAATACATGTTCACAAATGTAGCACATATCCACAAAATGTTAGGAAAAATCAAGGTTAAGAAGACTTTCTGTATTCATGAAAAGCGCTCATTCATTTGGAATTGTCGTTCCAAACATAGCTAGAGGAATTCTCACCCATTTCCTTTCTTTTATCTTTTTTTTATTGTTGTAGTTGAGTCTTATTATGTGTTATCACATCACCCAATTGTTAGTTATATAAACAAATAAATTGTTACCTTGTCATGGTATTACCAAGCATGTTTCCCTACAACTGTTCACACATGTTAGTCACATGTTCCAAATATCAATACGTCATGTCAATTAATTCGAAATAAGTCTTTAACAAGACTAATAGCCATGTCATAATCAATAGTAAACTCATAGTCATTAGTCATAAGATTAAAACTAGCACCCACTTACACTCAAGTGCATATCAGTTGTCTCAGTGCATATTGTGTTACTACAACTGTATTAAAACAACATCATTTCTTCATAAAATAGTATAGACACATACTCATATCATGCAATTAGTCAAACATTTAAACAAATTGTAAACATAACATGTTAGATAAACCAACTATATGACATAATCAAACTCATACCTCAACGTATGTCAGGGGAGGCTATCAAATCCGCACAAGTTATTCCATATTAGTACGACACAATATCACAGGTATATTGACTCCCATTTTAATATCATAACCATAACCATCTACACAGGGAAATATAGATTATCACGACACATAATAACATCAAAATCTTAACTGCGATGACCATAATAATCATGTGTACGACTGCAATGCATACAAAAACAAGTTACTACCATGCATGACTAACCGCCACATGTTCATATGAATGCGTTGATTTACTAGTATTTATCATGCATGTAACCACAAAAACAATAAAATGACAGACATGTACATAACCATGATGCTTATAACAATCATTAACCAGCATACATGCATGCCCAACATACAAATGTGTATGACGATCTTCTTTTACCCCAAGATCTAGTGCTACAACCTCAGTCTAATAATTTGCATCTCCTGTTCCATCTCAGACAACATATCAACATCTTAACATACCAACAACATCATGATGACATAAGCTACATAATCACCACCACAATGCATGTTTGACCTACTATGCATGCATAACAACATGCATCTAACTAGATGGGTTGAATGGGTTAACCATAACCATATCTAGTCCAAGTATTTGAACCATGCTCTGATATCACCCTGTGCTATCATATATCACCCAAATATAATGGAAACCTATTCTAATACTACCCCATAATGCTCCCACCCCACATTTACCCAATTTCATCAACCTACCACGATAAACATAAGATGAAGAGTTACTATGGCATGACCCAACCTCCAAGATTTAGTTATGGAAGTGGGACTGAGAATTGAGACTTACTAACCACAAACTAACATCCTACAAAGCTTATAGGACACTCAGGGGCGAAAGAACCACCCCAGGTGACCAAACCCTGAGTTGGATAATTTTTTAGTGATCTAGATTCCCAACCACATGCATAAGATTGCATGAGTATGTTTATGACCCTCCAAGTGCATGCATAGCCTGCCTCATTGTGGTTGTACCCAAAATTCTCAATTCAAAGTGTGCAGTCTCAATATCTAAGACACAATTCCAGCCCCTAGACCAATGTCCTCAACTTCTTGAGACATTCCATAATGATAAATTATTTGAATATAATGCTACTGATACAAAACTTGAACAAGGACTTGACCTAACCAGGCCTAACCATGAAAGTCATTTCGTCAAACATATGGTGAACATGTAATATATAGGTCATGAATCCATATATGAACATACAAGTCTGAAACTTATCTGAGAATCACCAAGAAGGTATAATTCCCTCTCATAATAACTGTAATAACACTTGTTATCCCATGCATTCATTAACCATCAAATACTTATCAAATCCTGAACAAGACATGGCTAGAATACATTGAAAATTGATGCTTATAACCAACATATAACCATATTATTTCCCATGACATAACAACCAACAAATCATGATAACAAAAAGCACAAGTGCTCATAGTTTACAATAGGAAAATAACACTTATTAACTTATGCAAAAGCCAACCAAGTTAGAGACTTCCATGAACCATCTAACCATAGATCGGGTTGAACCAAATATTTCTTTCGTCCAATCACCCTCTTGCCATATTCAAAATATGAATGTGGTATATAAAGACATAAAAAACTAGGGCTTCCCGTAGATTAAACCATCTCCACCCTCAGGCTACCGTGATCTTCCAAAGCCGGTCAATATATCGAAAGCCCAAAACAATCTTGGATGACTCAAATTTTCTTCACCATTACCTTGAGGAATTTTCTTGTCCCCACCCACCTATTGAGGGCTTCCCGAAGATTAAACCACCTCCACCCCCAACCCTTGGGAATTTTCCTAACACCACCTCACTTGGTTCCAAAACCTTCCGACAACCCAAAGCTCAACCAAAAGAGAATCCCAACACACCATGGCTATCTAGAATTGGCAAGGAAAGGATAAAACCATTGGAAAACTAGGAAAAACCCATGCCAATGACAAAAAAAGAACCAAATGCACAAATGCATGTACCATGTATTCACACCTCAACAAATAAATCACGCATGAAACCTGGTACCTACAAATCCTCTTGCTGAAGTTGCTTGAGCCAACCTTCTTTACTTATCCTTTGCTTTCCTTGTCCTTTTTTTTCCATCCTTTGATTTCTTTCTTGATTTCTCCTCTTAGTGCTCTTCTCTCTCTAAAACTAATTCCAAATCCATACTGATAAAAAACTATGAACTAATCCTCATAATCCTTTTTATCATGGAGGCCTCTATTTTCTTCAATTTCATCTATTTTCCTTCAATTTCCCTCGCGCACAAATTTGTGACCTTTCATCTCCCTTTTCTCTTATTTTCCTTTATTTTAATAAATAAATGCCAATTAATGCCTCTTTTCCTTTGCCAAATCCTTTGTCAATTTCCTTAGCCATCATAAACTGAAAGTGACACTCACTAGGATATTTTGCCCAACATTCAACTTGGAATACATGTCCCGTGACCTTGGTATTATTATTTTTCCTTTACTTACCTTTATTCCATGAAATTTTAACCTAGGATTGTTACATATACCCTAACAAAATTATATCCATAATTAATGGAAAATCCCCACAAACTTAAAGCATTTGCGAGGATTTCTTGGGTTGAAAGGGTATTATTGCAAGATTGTTAATAATTATGGGAAAATAACAACACCACTAGCAAAATTATTGAAGAAAGATGAATTTTTATGGGCTCTAGAGGAAACTAAGACCTTTAAACATATTAAAGAGGAAATGTGTCAAGCTCCGGCCTTAAGCACACCAGACTTCACAAAAAACTTTATGGTGGAATGTGATGCCTCAAAAAATACCATTGGTGTTGTTTGTTGACATTATGACAAATGTGTTGTCCTTGATGGAAACCCACTTAATAAATATGCCAACATGATGGTAGGAGGATGAGTATTTAGGCTAGTACAGGTGTGACAAAAATATTGGACAAAGGAATATTAGTTTAGAGACAAAGGAATGATAAAGATGAAGTTTGAAGAAGTATACGTGGCTTTTGTGCAGCAAAGCCACATACATACACAGGTATGGTGAAGAAAAGTCACATAAACACAGGTTCTATGAAGCAAAGCCACGTACATATGCAAGTATGGTGAAGTAAAGTTGCGTATACACGGGTTCTAATTTGAAGCAAAGTAGCGTACATATGCAGGTATGGTGAAGAAAAGTCACGTACTGCTTCTGCATTATAGTATTCTCAATACCTAGGGTCTTTATCATGGCATTGTCCCTTAGTAATGAGCGTGACAATAGAGATTTGATCCCATCAAAGAATACCATCGACATAACTATGAAATTGGCCTAAGGTATTAGCTAAGGCCTAAGCTATATAAGGAGATGAATATCAAGGTGTTAACTGTGCAAGTAATGGGGTATTGATGAATTGTTTGATATGAAATAAGGTTGTACAAGGAATGTGATGTGGGATCAGATCTTTTAGATTTGAAATGACTACATGAGTTGCTTATGGGTTGATCTATGATAATAATGTTCTAACGTATGTTTGTTACTTGGTTTGTCGAGGTTGGTCTTGACTAAAGTTCTATTGTGTAGTGAAGGAATGAGTCAATAATTATAGATATGTACATAAATTTGTCTCAGAAAAAGTGCGTACATACCCAGGTCTACCTCTAGGTAGTCTTGTGTCGATTCTGTAGTATGTACAGATCTGTACGCAGGTATGCTTCTTGAAAGGCGTGTACACACATGTAATTATTTTGTAAGGGTCGCGTACATATGCTATGTTTTTTGAAGCATAAGAATTTAATGATGTATAATCAGTCTTACTGTGATTTTTGTTGTCTATAGATGATGTCTTCTTCATAATAACTTGTATGTAACAATTTTAGTGGAGTTAAATGGTTTGTTAATGAAATATTGAATTGTATTGATGTTAGTATCTAATTATATGTAAAGTAGTTGATATATCTATGATGAGGGATATATGTGTCTATGATTGATTTCATAAGTACAATGATTCAATCTGAGGGATCAATGTTTTTGAGATTTGTATGTAGGTTCGATTAAGGAAAAATGTGTTTATTGTAACACCCTCCTCCCATATCTTCCCAAGTAACCAGCCAACCAGGGTAAATGTGTGATGAGAAGTTACTATGATACGATTTGACTCCCTATGTGTCAAAGGAAGTGGAACTAATGGAAACACACCTTACGTACCTTCCACATAAGCAACAATACTCTCAGGATCCATCCCAACCACTCAAGTAACCAGACCCTAGGTCCCACTAAGTTTTTAGACCATTAAACCCCCAGACACTCCCTTGACATGGGAAAACATTTGTCTAGGAGGCCCTAGATGCTCCCACAACATGGGTTTGCATGTGTTTGGGGACCTTTCTTCCCAGTGTTGTGCTTGCATCTACAGGATTTGAGTGACTTTTTCAATCCCAGAGCCCAAGTCACTGCCCAAAACTAAATGACACTTTAAGAACTAAAAGATAATGGCATAACAATGATGCAAATGCAATTATTAGAAATAAGGACTTGACTGGTGTTGGGTAGCAGAAGCCCCACGCAACGATCATGGGGCAAAAAGCCCGAAATTTTAGGTAAAGATAAGGTAGAGACTCCGCGAGATGCGCGGAGCGCAATATGTAATAAGTGGAGTCAAAGGGATAGACCACCCAAAAATAATGTAAAGAAATGTAAATAAGTCAGCCTACCCATGGATCGCAGTCTAGGAAATGTATAAATAGAGCGAGGCTCTATGGGTAGAGGTAGCTTAGGTTTTGGTATGCAATCTTGGATCTGATGTGTAATGGGTTTTTGAGGAGAAATGTTTGAAAGTGTCTGTAAGTCCGAGTCGAGGGTAGTGGGGAAGGGATAGAGGCTTTGCAGTTGTGTGTGCAGAGGCTTGGAAGAGTCCGCAGCTGTGTACGCAGACCCCTGTAGCTGAGTGCGCAGGGCGGATCTGGATGTATTGGTGATAAAGTGGAAATAAAGCTAAGTTGCTTATGCAATTTTGTGTTGAATCTGAATTATTGCGGATCTGGCTTTTTGTATGGTTAAATTAACTATTTAATCTATGCGTATGTGCTTATGTTACGAATATATGTGAATCTGAGTCCATTCTAAGTACACGAACTGGTTAAATCTGATAAATGTTTGCTTAAAGACCACCATAATTAGATTGAATACATAAACAATGGAATAATAAGTAAAAGGGATTATTCTGAGGCGGATCTGCACGAAAGAAAGCATTGCAAAGCTGTAGGATGGTGCGTGAACCCTCCAGACCACATCTAGACATCCCAAGGTTGTGGAAACTTGATTCTAGCACCCTCCCCTGCTACCTTTGGTGAGACCTCAGTCCACGCTCCGCGGGCTGTTGCCGAAAGGGCCGAGAGCTGCGGTATTTGTTTGGCTAAATAATTTTCCCGAACCTAGGTCAAGCCCATATAAGCCAACAAATGCTTCCATTGCTAGGACTGGGATCTGCCTAAGGGGTGTCTAATGTTGGAACATTGGAACCCTACAAAGAAAGAGATTAAAGAGTGGTGGGATCGAGTTCGTAGTTCAGGAAAACAGAAATCTGCAAATATCGGAGGAAGATTGGTTAGACTGCTATATATACACAGATATTCACGAAGTCTTCTTTGCAACATTTCTGGTAGAGTTGTACGAGTGGATCGCGAGGCTCGCTGACAGTGTTGGGAAGGTGCAGATTAGATCAGCCTATTGTGTGGACTCCGGAACTGGTGCGCAAGGTAGAAGCCATCGAAGATAAAATCACACATGTCGTAGATCATTGGCTAGATCGAGT
The DNA here is from genome assembly GCA_000404065.3 of Pinus taeda. Lineage (NCBI taxonomy): Eukaryota > Viridiplantae > Streptophyta > Pinopsida > Pinales > Pinaceae > Pinus > Pinus taeda. The sequence continues at coordinate 33,125 of APFE030947461.1, read as the reverse complement.
GATAGGAGGATTTATCACTGAGTTTGCGATAGATACAACTATTAGCTATAGTGAAGCAGAAAGGAAATTTCTTCAAGGACTGCGGGGTAAGTATATCAAATCATTGAATACTTCAATTAAGATGTTGTTGTGTGAAAAACAGATTATGCGCGTCTATTGATGTCTGGAGTAACGTGGAGTGTAAGAGGCTACCACGGAATGGGAGGGGTAGAAAACAGTCCTTTGGCTTCTATTTCACGGGAAAGTGAGGAGGAGCTCGTGAATTTCTCACCAAGAAGTGTAGTCTAGTTGATCAGGAAGTGCTTCCCACTGATACTGCCTCCGTCCATGCCACACCCCGGGCCCGCATCACCTACATCAAATCCATCACCGACTCGACCCCACCTCCAAAGGTTGGGATGGCGAGCACGATCACACTGCCAATATTTAAGGGTGTAGGGGATGAGGAACCAAGACGATTCTAGTTTGTGATAATGTCTGTATGGGATGCCCAAGGCATAGCAGATGAGAACATCAAGAAGGCCACCCTAGTTAGTGCACTACAAGACCGCGCGTTGGCATGGTACATAAAATACTCGACCGATCATCTGAATGAGGGAATAGAAGCAATCTAGGATGTGCTAAACAAAGAGTTTAGCCAACCAAAATCAGAAACACAGTCAGTTATTGGGTTCAAGGAGATCGCAATGTTGCCTCGTGAAACTCCATGGGATCTGGACCAGAGGTTAAAAATCACTATCCGTGAAGCTAACATAATCTTTATAGATGTGCAACACTACACGTGGTTTATGGCATCATTAACACCACATCTGAGGACGGCTTTGTCACAACAAAAGATCTCAACCCAAGCTAAGGCACTAGAGACAACAATGAGATTGCACGAAACCCCAATACCAGATCCAGGGTTTGGAGTTCAGCAAATCCACACGTAACTTCAAAACCTGAGTTTAGAAATGCAAAGCTTGAAGCAAGAAAGGATGCCCCGACCAAAGGCACATGCGGAGGTAGGTCGTATTAAATACAAGGGCCAAGGGCACAATAAGGACCACTACCTTGTCTTCGCGAACTATCTAGCAGGGGGAGGCCCAATGACGTTAAAACTAGAGGTACAAACAGGACCAAGTGCAGCACCTGTGCTCTGGTGCGTGAATTGTCAAATGGGTGGAAAACAAGCAACAAATAACTACCACCTATTACAAAAGTATACCCAGATGCCGTAGTAGCTGTATTGCAACTTCTATCGATTAGTAGGACACGATGAGCGAACGTGTCAAAGTTATGACTTAATGATGGAAAGAACCCCAACTTACCGAATATAGACTGAAGGGCGAGGGGGATTTCCACGGTGCAGATGAGGAAGAGGAATGGGGCCCTGGCAGGGCCATAGACAACTGATCTGTTATAAATGTGGAGGGCCAGGACACTACACTCACGAATGCACTAACCTGACCAGGATCTTGTGCCCCTATTGTGAGCAGTTTGATCATGAAATGGTAGATTGTCCAATGTTAATTTCCCAAATGTGTGAGAAGGGAGTGTTACAACCCACCCCAACCCAAAATGTCCATATGATGCGATCAGAACACTGCGAAGAGGACCCCAGTGTAAATATGGTGTTAAGGAGCGGCGCAACCACAGGAGGTGATACGCAAAAAGGGTTTGCAGAAGGTGGGAGGAGGCGCGACGTCCCTATAAGGGGACTTGACTCTGAGAAGAAACAAGGGATGAAGACACCTGAGGGAACTCAGATGAGCTTCGTGGAAGCCTCTACTCCAGATGGGAGGGACCAACCGGAGCTAGGATTGGACCCCTCCATGATTACTACTTTTCTCGAAACTTGCATGAAGCTACTGCACAATAGTAAAGCCGTTAAAGGACTACAGGAGCTAATCACTAGGTGCGTGGGATTAGGCAAACCACACGTAGTCTAGAAAATAGGAAGACATGCTCTGAACACCGGATAAGAGATGAGACTGACAGCACAAATCAGTGACTATGAGATGGATCAAGTCATCCTAGGCTTAGGATCAGATGCGAACGTGTTGCCTAAGCAAAAATGGGAACGCATGGGCAAGCTCGCACTACAATGGTCCCCGATTCAACTAAGAATGGCTAACCAACAAAAAATCTTACCAATGGGCCTACTGCAAGGAGTGACTATGGACATCGAAGGCATAAGCACACAAACCGACTTCGAAGTCATAGAGATTGTTGATGACAGTAATCCTTATCCTAAATTGCCAGGAATTGACTGGGCCACAAACATGAAAGAGATCATTAATTTAAAGAGGCGGAAAATGACATTGGAAAATAAGTCATTGTGGGTAGTAGTTCCGTTGGACCCAGCAGAAGGAGAGCGTTACACCGAACCTGTGCACGACCAGGAAGGTAACGACGAACTGGATTACATCTAACAGGTAACAGCACAAGACCAAGATGAGGTGCATTCCATAGATGATGGATGAATCTCATGGGACTGTGATAGCACCTGCACAGGGGATTCCGATGAGGAGACTGAGCAATGGCATAATCGATTGCAGGAAGTTACGACACTTAATTGTAATATGATGACTCAATCATTGCAACGCGTAACCATAAAGGAGAAACTGCGACTAGCAGAGAACAACACAACAAATGAGGGGTAGCTCATCATGCTTGGCACCTTATGCGTAGCACAGGAACAACTAGGTACATCAAAAGATGCACCACGCGCACCCAGAGGGGGGGCACAGAAGCTGAAATGTAGAAGGCGGTTCTGGGTACAGATTGGAGGACGTGTGCAATAGCCATGTTGGTATAGAGTTATCATTCAACGAAGGGTACGGATGCACCTCGGGTGACCATCAATCCAACTGGATCTGTGCAGAATCAAGGCTTGTGTGGCCAGGCAGGGAAGTCTCTCTATGCCTGGGAAAATCGGCACAGATACAGCTCACCCCACTGGTGACAACAGCCGTGAAAGGATTCTTCAGAAGCTCTGGGCAGCCACTTTACGTGGTAAATTGCAACTTGGTAAGTTAGAAGAAATAGGGGCCCAACTCTGAGCACAAAGTGCGACACTAGATGAAGCAATTGAGAAGTCACCCACATGGATTACGCGAAGGAACTAGCGAAGGAACCATATGTCGAGCAGTAAAAATGGTCTTTTTCACCTCTATTTGCCTCACATTAACTTATCAATCCAGGAACGATTTGTTATCTCAAAGTGTGTACTCAGTTTGAGGCGATTATTTGTCAGAGTAATGCTAGTAGTATAGTGCTTAGAATACAAGAGTAAACGGATGCTTAAAACAAGATCTACTTACAGAAAAGCACTTTAAGACTTAAGTCATGCATTCAAAAAACTCTAGCAATTTATCAGTCAAGGGTACAATAATGGTAACTCATCCTTCTGTAAACTGATGTAACTAAAGATAATCAAGGAACAGATCATCAACCTGGGAACTAGACAACAAATGTCAACGCTCACTCCAGTCTCAGATCGTTCTGCACACCAAAGCAATGATAACGCAAGTAACAGGAAATGGAACAACAACTAGGAAATGAAACAACAACTAGTTCTTATAAATAGTAGAACCTTAATCTATAAAAATAAATGCAGCAATCATATCCTACAGAAATTGGATACCAATCTTTACTCTAAGAATAAATCGGACAGCAAACAAAAATAGAATGGCAACTAATAGGCAATGAAATATAGAGCAACAACTAGAGTCAAATGTAAATGTACAATGAACTAAGATAAATAACACACGCGACACGCTTAATATTAAAAGAAACAGTAATTTGACTTCGGTACAACAGGTGTCAATCTCAGTTATAAAGAATAACGATTGTAATTCGTAATGGAAGAACAATGTCAGTTGAACAACAATCGCGATTAAGTATAAACCATAGATGAATACAGTATTACCAACTTATGAATGTTACAACACGGTTACTCTATAATTGAACAACAATAGCATTTTGTAAGGGACAACAATGTTATATCAATGATTAAAGGAACAACAATGCATTACAAAGTCTGAATGAACAATACAACATTCTTGTTACAGAGAACAATATTACTCAGTTGAACATAACTCAAATATAATAGGACCGTGATGTAAAATAACAAAACACATCAGATTACCTAACAAAGCTGCTAATGAAAACTGCAAACGAATTAGAGATAATAGTACAGGAGCAAGTGTTCCACTAGGGCCAGGCCCTTAGCCTCCAGGGACACACCGCTTGAGATTACTCGAAGATCAAAGATGGAACGACAACCAGATTTATATTAAAACATCAAAGCAGAGTTAGAGTGGATCACCTCTCAATGAGAGTCGATGATCAAAGTTTCAGATACAATGAAAAGCTACATAGAAAATAACAACAGATCATCCCTTGGGCTAGCAGTGCTGCCCCTTCTTATAACAGCTGAGTGGAGATATCAATGATGTAAAAATAGTTAAGATAGTGATCCCTCAGGATCAAAGGATCCTAAGGGATTCGCCCAATTGTTAATTCCCAGTTATCCATTTTCTCTCTTGCGCCAATTCAATATCTCCTTTTCCTTTCCTTAGCTGATACGCTTCAATTTGGATCACCTTGTTTGCATGTGGTTCCCTGCCAAAGGGACAACAATTAACTTTTCCCTGTCTTTTCCTTTGGGACGACAATCTTTCATTTTTTCCCTTTCCTACATAAGAAAATGGAAATTATTAGTATTTTTGTGTTGCATATAAATCCCATAGATTTTGACATGATTTCTTATTATCTACCTAGTTCATGATGCAAAGAGGTTATGAGTTTTAAATAAAAGATGACAAAATAATCGATAAAAGCATACCTTCTTCAGTACTCCACACACCCCCCTGCTTACCTTTTTTCATGGCCTCATGAAAACATTGTAGTTGACATGTAAGGCGGTGAGAGAGTAGGCCAGAGACAGGATCTCATGTGGTGGTCTACAACCATGATGCCTAACTAGGTGTTCAAAAAGATGGCTTGTCTAATCCTCAGGCATCTCATACAAGGCTTTGTATCCAGGTGCATGGTGCCAAATAATCGGACTCCAGAACATATATCCTAACCAAGATGGCCCTGCCCTCAAGATAAGATCACCATATAGGCTCAAGCGATCAGCGGCTAACTTAAAGTTCTCATAATTAAATGGTTCCTTGAGTTGGATATTCGGATTAGAAATTTGATATCGAAATTTAACAGCGTCAATGGCAAGGTCTTTGATGGTAAAGAAGTATTATATCCCTTGTTAATTGAATGTTGTATGAATGGGTCCTAATGCTTCAATCACACCTGGAATGCTCATGAGGTTCCTATGTTCTCTCCATAACTGCACTGGATTTCTAGGCTCAGCTCTTACCCATAAATCTAATCCATTTTCTTGCCTTTGGAAGGCATTATAGGCTTTAAGCCATTTGATTTGATTAACTCCAAATGAAATAAATGATTGCAGTTGGATATCCCCAACGAAAGGGCCGGGGTTCTACTTTGTTTCTTGATCTAACACAAGGTTATGCAGATAGAATTCACACAATAATCTTTGAACCTTTACTCCATAGTGCTTACAGAAATTTGTAAAATCATCAATAGTATTAATTTGTATAGGGGCTCCTACTTTGACAGCCTTAATTTTCAATTGCAAATATCATTCCATTAAAAAAAAGGCATAATTCTTAGCAGGGGCTCTACATGTTAGGATGTCAGTGTACAAAGAGCATAAGGTATCCATTTGCTTGATAACGACATCTAACCTATGAGTTACCTTTGCGACTTTTTCTTCTTCCTTCCACCATCCTTCAAAAGCCTGGCTTTCGGATAAATTGACATTCCTTAGTTGTTGTTGTAATTCTTCATACTTTTCTCAAGAAACCGTTTGTTCTGTTAGTTTTTCTACTGCTTGTTGAGCTTGCATCAAACCCTCTCGTAGGGTTACTGTCCTCGGATCACTGTCCCACATGGTAGTGGTAAGAGGAAGGTCCACTTGAATCTTCTTATTGCATTGTCTTGTGTTTATGGTTTGCATTTATTTAGAGGTTTGTGCCTCTGTCTGAACTGCTTTGTCGCAGGACGATATATCATATGTTCGCACTTCAACATGGGAAACAGCTGAATGCTGTTCCTTTTGGTTTTGAATCGCAAGCTGGATTTGGGTCCTTCTAACCTTTTTCTTGAGGGGTCTCACCGGAGTGGTTGCATGTCTTACCCCTGAAGTCCTTTTTTCTCTCTTTCTCATTTTCAAAACCCTGATTTGTTGTCGAAGTCATGCCATCACATTCAGCAATCTTTGTTGTTCTTTTCGTAATTTTTTAATTTCTTCTGTTTTCTTAGAAGGAATAGCTATCTATTTACTCAGGCCTGGACTGTTATCTTGGCCAATTCCCTAGTTTTCTTCCTGGGGTACTCCTTCGTTGTTCTGTTCGGGTTGCTCAGGAGTAAAAACCCTAGCTGGTTCTGTTATTTCCTAGGTGACTTCTTTTTCCATCCCTTCTTCTCCATGAATTTCTTCCGGTGTAGTCTGGCTGGGAATAGATTGTTCCTCTTCTGTATCTTCATCACCTTTCTCTCCAGTTATACTTTCATCATGAACGAAATGATTCTCTTCTTTTTCTTCCTCGTCGCACAATTCTTCGGATGCATTTTTGTCCTGAGCAGAATGCTCCTTTGGTTATTCTTCAATATGGAGGCCTAGCGGGCTAAGAGGTTGAGCACATTCGTCCATATTGGCCAGAATTTGGGCCAGTTCATTCTCTTGCAATGGATTTTGCAATGGGCTTTCTCCGCGTTGCTCTGTCTCTTCCTTCGCCTACCCAAGCTCCTTGATCTCTTCCTCTGTTTCTCCTTCCTCATTTCCTTCCAATTCTTTCTCATTCTCTTCTCCTTCCAATTGTGAGGGTTGCTCGTCCCTTGAATCATCTATCTCCACTGGTTGGCTGGTATTCTCTTGGGAATTTTCCAACCTCCCTCTAATCCATGCCAATCTAACTGATTTCCTCCGTTTCAATGGTATATTCGGTGTACTGGTAGCATGTTTTCATTTTGGGGCTGGCAGAGTCAGTCCCCCGTCTATCGTGGTGATTAGTTCTTCCTAGCTGCTCTGTTGTTGAGCAAGACTGTGGCTAACTATCAGTCATATCGGCCCATGGTGACTTACTACCGATTCTACATATTGTGATTTTTTCATGCTTCAGGAAACATCATGTAGTAAGGAATTTAAAAATGCAGGTAAATTCACAGAGCATTTTTGTTTCAATACGACTAAAAGTTTAAGGTGTCATGGTCTTACCACGTCTTTCCTACCTTCACAGGTGATGTAGCTCTGGATGATCTTCGCCAATTCTGCCCACGGCTCTCCTAATGCTGCTGGTAGAACTCCGTTTCCTCTTACTGTCAGGTTCTAGCCTTCATCTTGGAAGATTTTTATGATTTTTCACAGTCTCTCCTTCTTTAGAGTCCACACAGGTCCAGTGGCTACCAGACCCGAGACCTCTGCAATTATGTCATCGGTGACTGCTATGTGTCTCCCTCTTATCGTGGAGTGATATTCTTGCAAGTTCTACAAGAATTCTATTGCTACGGTCTCATTGGATTCTTGTAAACGATTAAGATAAACTAACCATCCTGCCCTTGCCAGGATTTCTTGTGTAGCATCAAAAACTGTCAATACCTATGGTTCTCTTCGAATTGATCTTCCTCCCATGTTTTAGCATACTATAAAAATTCAGAGATGGCAATGGACAAACAAGTTGTTCAAACTGTTATAAATACAGAGAAAATAACAAAACAGCAAGGCTCGTTCAAATCCTAAGTCACTTACTCATTGCTGTAGAGCATAATACGGAAATAGCTTAGGAACAGCAAGCCATGCAAATTGAAAACCGATATACAGTTAAGCCTTGCTATTCCCAAGTGAAAGCTTTCCGAATAATAGTCTGACATATATACAACAAATTATGAGGTCACCGCTTCCCCCCTGCAATGTGATAGGCTGTCCTCGGCTGTCAAATGACGGAGAGGCATGCCGAACTGTCATGTTACAAAGTCATAAAGGAACAACGTAGGCAGAAATGCCATGTTTACAAAAGGAGCAGGTTGCGGAAATCGAGGTGTATAATAGGATCGCTTAACAAATAAGAGAATGTTGTGATATGATGCGAGGCTAGGAGGATAGGACAACTTATGTGCACAAAATGTCTGATGCAGTCATTATCAACTTTTCCGTCATGATTGGTTATAATATATTTTCATGTGTTTAGAGGTTCGAGGAAGTGATATACATAATCTCATTTGACCTATTGCAAAGGCATAAGACAGAGAAGGGTGTTGATGATCGCTATTGGTGTATAAGGAATGTGACTTCAATACCATCAACAGAGCTCTGTTGGCCACAGGTGTCCATAACCTTGATAGAGTTGTTTGTTTCACCCATGGAACCATGATCCTTTGTGTATGCTTAGGAAGTACTGTGCAATGTCAAAATGGAGGTCATTATGCTGGCTTGGTAACTAGTTAAACCATAATTCCATTCACCAGAAAGGAGTGAAAGGTGGGCAGGTCGGCTCGTGATGAGACCTCCTGTTCCAAGGACTCGTATTTTTACTAATGTGCCTCTTGGATCATATCCCCGGTGTGGTGGCCATAGTGGGAATGCCACTTCAATTTCTTCCTTATGATCATGGTAGGTTGGCTCTTAATGAGACCCCCTATCCTTCATTTGACAATTCATATTAACAAATCATATAAACATTTTTCTCTTTTTTTCTCTTTTATAAAGTACATTCCTACTTATACACAAAGGGTGGCTCAACACTCCTTAAGAGTAGGAATGGTGGAAGAAGTCTTAACATCTCAATAGAAAAAAATATATACCTTTTGTTCTTACTCCTTGATAGTGATAAAAGAAGATTATGGGAATTTTAAAAAGAACCGCCATGATAAAGATAACCAATCATATCAGTATTAGTAAAATAAAGACAGCAAAGTGATGAATAATTGTGTCCTTTCCTCTTTCCTCCTATCAATTCAAAGCAATTTCTTGTAAAAATGGCGATTGTATATAATTTGTTGATTTCAGTATGCTCTAGTTTTGTATCCATTTCATAAGTGTATAGCTATGCTCCAAAAGACTCGAAACTATTATATATTGAGAGGAACAACAGTTTTCCTTTAATTGGAATAGCAAGGAGAACAAGCATAAGTAAAAGGAATACGAGAATGTTGTCATTTCAAAAAGGAAGAGCAAAAAAATACAAGTGATGTTCCTTTGGAAAAGAAACAACAGAAAACACAAGTGTCGTTCCTTTGAAAAAGGAACAGCAGAAACCAAAAGTGTTATTTCTTTGGAAAAGGAATAGCAGAAAACACAAGTGTCATTCCTTTGGAATATGAACAACAAAAACCAAAAGTGTTGTTCCTTTGGAAAAGGAACAGCAGAAAACACAAGTGCCATTCCTTTGGAAAAGGAATAACAAAAACCAAAAGTGTTGTTTCTTTGGAAATGGAACAACAGAAAACACAAGTGTTGTTCCTTTGGAAAAGGAACAACAAAAACCAAGAGTGTTGTTCCTTTGGAAAAGGAACAACAAAAACCAAGAGTGTTGTTCCTTTGGAAAAGGAACAACAGAATGAAAGTGAAAAAGGAATAGCTAAAACAAAATGTGTTGTTTCTTCGGAAAAGGAACAACAAAACTAAAGTGCTCACAAGTGTTGTTCCTTCAGAAAAGGAACAGTAAAAACGACAGTGACGTTCCTTCTAAAAAAGGAACAGCAGAAAAACGCAAGTATTCTTCTTTTGGAGAAAGGATCAGCAAAATGGTGAAGGTGTTGTTCCTTCTAAAAGGAACAACAAAAACGATGGAATTGTTGATTCTTTGAAAAGGAACAACAAAGTGCAAATAAAAAAAAATATGTACAGAGAATAATTTATGCTGACAAAACAAAGGAATTATGTACAAAATGTAAGAACAGTTGAATCACTTTAATGAACTAGAGGTGAGGAAGATTTCTCTTCCTCCTCCAAAATTTGCATGTCGGAGTCTTTGCGGAGTTGTTGGTAGAAGGATTCCCGAGTAAGTGGTTTGCGGTATAGTCGAACTTGGTGGCCATTTGCCTTGAAGGTATATCCAAAACCGTCAATGGTGATTAGAGTAAGGGTGCCATTATCATGTACCTTCTGGATTTCATATGGCCCCAGCCAACGAGTCTGAAGCTTACCAGGAAAATCCTAAAACCTGGAATCGTATAGGAGCACCCAATCTCCCTTGAGGAAGACTTTCTTTTTAATGAGAGCGTCATGCCATTTAGGTCGCTGTTGTTGGATTAATCAGTGTGTTGAAGGGAAGAGAACTTGATTTCATCTAGCTCATTGATCTGCTGTAATCTATTAATTTGTGCCTTGTTCAGATCTAAACCGACTTCTTGTGCTGTTCGCAGTGTTTGTATCTTGAATTCTATCAGGAAGATGGGTTCCTTTCCAAACACCAGTTGGTATGGTGAATAGCCGGTAGTGCTTCTCCATGTTGTTCTGTAAGCCCACAAGGCTTCTAGTAATCTTGCAGCCTAATCGCGTCTGTGTGATGCAATGGTTTTTGTTAGGATTGCTTCTATTATTTTATTGCCGCTTTCTACTTGACCATTTTCCTGTGGGTGGTATGGAGTGGTAATTTTATGATGGATATGATAGTTTTTTAGTGTTGCAGCAATCTTGCAGCAAACTGTGGTCCACCATCTGTAATTATATCTCTTGGAAGCCCATATCAGACAAATATACGGAACATGAACTGTATGATGGAATCCTCTGTAGCTCTCGGTAATGCCTCTGCTTCAACCCATTTGGTGACATATTCTGTTGCTACCAAAATATATTTTTTCTAGTTCGATGATGGGTTAATTGGACCAACGAAATCCAGGGCCCATCGCTCAAATGGTTCAATAACTAGCTGTGGGTTCAGGGGCATTTCGTCGAACTGTCCAGGGCGTCTTGCTCTTTGGAAGCTATCACAAGCTTGAACGAACTTCTTTGCATCTTTGAAGATCGTGGGCCAATAATACCCTGTTTGTAGCACCTTATGTCCAGTTCTTCGATCGGTGAAATGTTCGCCACATGGTCCATCGTGGCAAGCTTTCAAAATGTCAAAAATTTCATCTTCGTGGGCGCATCTCCTAATGTGCATATCTACCCCTGTATGGAACAGGTAGCCCCCAATCTAAGAAAATCAAGCACTTCGCTGGACAATCGGTTTCCGTTCATTGGGGGTCAAATGTTTCGGTAATTTGCCTACTGCTACGTAATTCGCAACATCAACATACCATGGTGTTTTAACAGTGACAACAAACAAATGTTCATCTGGAAATTGATCTTCAACTACTGCTGCATCCACTGGTTTTGGCATTCGTGAGAGGAATTCAGCTACAGGATTTTCTTTTCCGGGTTGGTCCTTGATTGTAATATCGAATTCTTGCAATAAAATTAGCCATCTAGTTATTCTACCATTTGTGATTGGTTTATTTGCTAAGTATTTTATGGCAGAGTGATCTATATACAAGATAATAGGATATCCAGTAATCTAATGCCTGAACTTATTTACAACATGTATTACAGCTAAAAATTCCTTTTCAGTAACAACATAATTCAATTTAGCAAGAGAAAAATTCTTGCTAATATAATAGATTGCATATGGTTTTTTATCTTCTTCCTGCCCAAGGACTACTCCAATAGTTGTATTTGAGGTATTTGATGAAATTTGAAATGGCAGATCCCAATTTGGACCTCTAAGGATTGGGGCTATTGAAACAAGCTTTTTCAGATCCTGGAAAGCACGGTTGCATTCTTCTGTGCAAAGAAAATCAACATTACCTGTCAGTGCATATAGAGGTGCAACAATATGCGAAAAATGTTCTATAAATCTTCTATAATATCCAAAAAATCCAAGAAAACGACGTACCTCTGTTTGAGTGATAGGAGTGGGAATTAGCAAACTTATTTGAATTTTGGCTTGATCTACCTGTATGCAAGCTGCTGAGATATAATGGCCTAGAATAAGTCCTTCAGTCATCATCATATAGCACTTTTCATGGCTCAAACAAAGCCTGGTGGCAATGCAGCACTGCAAGAATTTTTCCAGTGTGTCCAATGCTGGGTCAAAATCATCTCCGTATGCTGTAAAATCATCCATGTATACTTCAAGCCCTTCATTTATTAAATCTAAAAAGATGTTGAGAATAGCCCTTTGAAATGTGGCAGGGGCATTGCATAAGCCAACAGGTAGAAATTTGTAGGCAAATGTTTCCCCACGGACAAGTAAAAGTGGTTTTGTCTTGGTCTTCAAGGGCAATCTGAATCTGATTGTATCCACTGAAGCCATCTAAGAAAGAAAAGAATTTCTTTCCTACCAAAGTGTCTAATACTTGGTCAATGAATGGAAGGGGAAAGTGGTATTTTTGTGTTTCTTTATTTAGTTCTCTATAATCTACACAAATCCTCCACATTCCATTCTTCTTTGGTACCACAACAAGTGGAGAGACCCATTTACTATTGGAGATAGAGTAGATGAAGTTCACATCTAAAAGTTTTTGAAGTTCAGCTTTCACAATGTCTTTTAGATGAGGATTAAGTCTCCTTTGTGGTTGGGGAACATGTCTCGCTTCTTTTTATATGTAAATGTGATGTGTACATAACTGGGAATCAATTCCTTTCATATCAGGATAGTCCCATGCAAATGTTTCTTTGCATTTCCTCAGTAGTTGGATGAGCTTCTCTTCCTGTTCGGAAGTCAGGTTGGCATTAATGTTTAAAGTCTTTCCTGGCTCAATTTCAACAATTTTTCTATTTGAGACAGAGGTAGTAGGTATTGTTTGATCGTGTGTATCTTTAAGAGGATCCTCTTCTAATTCATTATCGAATGTTGCTTCTATCATGTGACATTGTATGTGGGATCTGGATTCAGCTTGGATAATGAAATTGTTAATGGCATCATCTTCTATTTGGTCTTTGAAATCGAGGGCCTCTTCTATGGTTAATGGAGATCTAATATTTTCAGTGAGGTATGATACATGATGCTTGTTAGTTTTTATTATTGTGACACTTGGCTGCACTGGAGGATATAAAGTGAAGTTCTTGATATTTGCCCCTGTAGTTATGGTCATACTACCTTGTCGGCAGCCAATATAAGCATCGACAGTTGCAAGCCAAGGTCTACCTAAAATCAATGGATGTCCATTAAGTCAGTTTTTGGGGTTTATTATCAGAAAATTGGCAGGATACTACTAGGAGTCAACGGATACCATGACATCATGTAGTGTGCCTTCTGGCCTAACCACAGATCGGTCAGCCAATTCTAATAAAGTGGAAGTTGGTTCTACTAATGTAATGCCCAGTTTTTGGCAAGTGGTGGTTGTTAAGATATTAATTGTAGCTCCTAAATAAACTAAAGCATTTGAGAAGGTTTGTCCATTGATTTGTATGGTTACTATTGGATTTCATAGGTCTTCATATTTAACGGGTGTTTCTTTCCCTGATAATAGGTTGGATAGAGTGCCAACTACTTGGACTTTTGGGTTATTTATTATTTTCCTCCTTGGTTTCTTTATACATAGCTCTTTGATAGTCTTTACATATATCGGGATGTCTTGAATGGCTTGGAGGAGTGGGATTTTTATGTACAGATTTTTTAGTTCTCCCAAAATGTCAAAATCAAAATGTTGTATAAGTCATGGTATAATTAATCATTCTGGAAATGGGGGAGAGGATGTGGTTGTTTGATCATGGATTTGTTGTTTGGTCACATCCTCTTCTTGTAGTGGTTGTTCTATAGGTAACTGATTTTCAACTTGAGGAGTTTTATCTCCCTCTATTTCAATGATGCGCCCAGATCTTAATTGAAGATCATTACACTCCCTTAGATCCGTTCCTATCTCTGGTGTTTCAATTATTTGAATAGATTGGACCGGTCTGTTATTAAGATTAGGGTTGGGTTGGGCTGGGAGTTGCAGTCTTAGGTTAGACTAGGGGTTTTGTTGTAATGCTGGCAGTGTAGGTTGAGGGAGCGGAATGGTTCCTACTGGCTGATTCATCGTTCTTTGCCAGTTTCTTTGTCAGGCTTGAATCTGTGAAGTAGGAGGGGTCCATTGTGTTGGATATACATTGTTTTGCCAATACGGTGGGGTATAGGGAAAATTTGGCCAATTGGGTTGGCGTGCTTGATTCGGCCATGGAGATGATGAAGAAAATGGTTGTTGTGACCAATTCGGGAAGGGAGGTTGACCTTGCCACATTGTATTATATTGTTGATCATGATATTGTGGAGGCCAAAAAGAAGAAGATGGGTCTAAGAACATACCTGATTGTCGCGACTGCCATTGACAGTGCTGATTGAGTAGATACACCGATTCTGGCTCTTCTTCTGCTTCCTTGTATATTGCTTTCAATCCAGGAAGTGAGGTACAACTCTCTGTAGAGTGATCTTTTGTACAAATGGCACAAACTTGGACTGCATCTAATGGACACTCCTTATGGTTGTGTTTATTTTTGCATCTGGGATAGAAGATTGCCAAATTCTATTCTGCCTTTGCTTGATTTTGTTTGGCCTGCATAATATCAAGTTGTGTTGTAAGTGTCCCCAATATGTCAATTTTAAAATTTTCTAATAAATTTCCAATTTCTGCACGAGTTACTCCTTCTGCAGAAGCTCTGTTATCTCTTGCAAACCGATCATGTTCTGCTGGTTTTAGTCTTGTACTGCCTCTCGAGCTCCTAATACATAGATTAATAATGTCGCCAAAATTTTCCTGATAAATATCTCATTTTCCCATAATATTTAGTGTTTCAATCCATTGTTCCTTCATTCCCCTAATTAATGATGTTTTTAATACATTATCAGGTAAGGGTAATGATGCATAAGGAGATCTTTGAATATTATACTAGAAACGTTCAACATACTCTTCTAATGTTTCATTCGGTCTAGCTACCATCTAAAATATTTCATGCTTTAACTCTCTAGACCTGCAATAATCCTGATATTTTTTTAGAAAAGACTTTTTCATTTGGTCCCAGTTATTTATAACACCACCACCCAATCCCATAAACCATCTTAAAGCAGCCCCTTTTAATGTAGAGGGAAATAATTTCAGTTTCTCGGGATAGGTGGTATAGTCATATCCTCTACACAACACATCAAATTCAAATAAGAATGCATCCGGATCTTCTAATGTAAGGCCATGGAATGTAGGGATATGCTGGAGAGGAATTGATTTCATAGGTGCATTAGCTGCAGTATCCACAATGGGGTATTGCAGTGTAGAGGTTTGGGTGTTTGGCTAAATCTGGGCCATTTGGTCAAATATATGCCAATAGCCTTCTGGAATATCTAGGAGAGTCTTCCTAGGTTGTCGAGGGGGGATGGCTCTAACGGGAATGGCCTTAACAACACTTCCTTTATCTGGGATGATGAGAGTGCCTAATGTCTGGGGGGGTTCTGGTTCTTGAGTTTCTTCAACTTCGTTATAAAATATTTTTGTAGCGCTTCCCTTATCTGGGTTGCTCAATGGCTGAATTACCCCAAGAGGAGATCTTGGTTCTTCAGTTTCTCCTGTTTCTCCTCTTCCTTCATAGATGTTGCTAAGGTTCCCTTCTTGCAATGATTTTGGGCTAGAGTTTTCAATTTCTTGAAAATCTTGCTCTTTGGTTTGACTATGCACCTCAGAAAAGGCTACAGATGGTGATCCTGTGGCCTGAAGGGAACTAGTGGGTTGTTTAGAAGTAACTTTTCTAGGTCCTACTGAAGGTTGAGATTTTGCTTTCTTAAGGATTTCATCTATAAAGGTTTATCGCCGAAGGGTCACCGGCCCCTTAGCTTTATCAGGCTTGGGTAGAGGTTTGGGATTCTTTTAAGGCTTTTTCTATTTAGTCATGCACACAAATCAACTGCTAAGCTCTACCCAAAAAAAACAACAACAAATCTGCAGGAAAGTGGGCAAGGGAGCAGGGCTACTACATACTCCACACGCAAGTTCTTACCTTCTGTTTTTAAAACCCAATTCTTTCCTAACAAGTTCTTACACTACTCTAGAAAAGAAGTAAATGGCTACACTCTTCCTCGGAAACGGCGCCAAAATGTCGAGTAGTAAAAAGGGTATTTTTCACCTCTATTTACCTCACATTAACTTATCAATCCAGGAACGATTTGTTATCTCAAAGAGTGTACTCAGTATGAGGCAATCATTTTTCAGAGTAATGCTAGTAGTATAGTGCTCAGAATACAAGAGTAAACAGATGCTTAAAACAAGATCTACTTACAACAAAGCACTTTAAGACTTAAGTCATGCATTCAGAAAACTCTAGAAATTTATCAGTCAAGGGTACAGTACCGGTAACTCATCCCTCTGTAAACTGATGTAACTAAAGATAATCAAGGAACAGATCATTAACCTGTGAACTAGACAACAAATGTAAACACACACTACAGTCTCAGGTCGTTTTGCACACCAAAGTAACGATAACGCAAATAACAGGAAATGGAACAACAACTAGGAAATGGAATAGCAACTACTTCTTATAAATAGCAGAACTTTAATCTACAGAAATAAATGTAGCAATCATATCCTACAGAAATCGGATAGCAATCTTTACTCTAAGAATAAATCGGATAGCAAATAGAAATAGAACGACAACTAATAGGAAATGAAATATAGAACAACAACTAGAGTCAAATGTAAATGTACAATGAACCAATATAATTAACACATGTGGCACGCTTAATATTAAAAGAAACAGTAATATGACTTCGATACAACAGGTATCAATCTCAGTTATAAAGAATAAGAATTGTAATTCATAATGGAACAACAATGTCAGTTCAACAATAGTCGCAATTAAGTATAAACCATAGATGAAGACAGTGATACCAACTTATGAATGTTACAACACAGTTACTCTGTAATTGAACAACAATAGCATTCTGTAAGGGACAACAATGTTATATCAATGATTAAAGGAACAACAATGCATTACAAAGTCTGAATGAACAATACAACATTCTTGTTATAGAGAACAATATTACTCAGTTGAACATAACTCAAATATAATAGGACCATGATGTAAAATAACAAAACAAATCAGATTACCGAACAAAGCTGCTAATGAAAACTACACACAAGTTAGAGATAATAGTACAGGAGCAAGTGTTCCACCAGGGCTGGGCCGTTAGCCTCCAGGGACACACCGCTTGAGATTAATCTAGGATCAAAGATGGAACGACAACCAAATTTACATTAAAACATCAAAGCAGAGTTACAGTGGATCACCTCTCAAAGAGATTCGATGATCAAAGTTTCAGATACAAAGAAAAGTTACATATAAAATAACAACAGATCATCCCCTGGGCTAGCAGTGTTGCCCGTTCTTATAACAGCTGAGCAGAGATATCAATGATGCAAAAATAGTTAAGATAGTGATCCCTCAGGATCAAAGGATCCTGAGGGATTCGCCAAACTGTTAATTCCCAGTTATCCATTTGTTCTCTTGTGCTGATTCGATATCTCCTTTTCCTTTCCTTGGCTAATATGCTTCAACTTGGATTGCCTTGTTTGCATGTGGTTCCCTGCCAAAGGGACAGTAGTTAACTTTGCCCTATCTTTTCCTTTGGGATGACAATATTTCATTTTTTTCCTTTCTTGTATAAGAAAATGGAAATTATTAGTATTTTTGTGTTGCATATAAATCCCATAGATTTTGACATGATTTCTTATTATCTACCTAGTTCATGATGCAAAGAGGTTATGAGTTATAAAGAAAAGATGACAAAATAATAGATAAAAACATACCTTCTTCAGTACTCCACATCATACATGGCTGGCTCTCCTACACTGCTACAAGTAGCAACCCCGCTAGCTTGGTTGCGATTGCACCTGGGAGTACAAGGACGCACAAACCACAATCCATTAGTAGAATTGAGGAAACGCAAAGGATGCCTGCAGTACGGGCTAGGCGGGAAATGAAAGACCCACATGAAGGGTTCGCCCACTGGACTATCCGTAAGAGGCCCAGTCGTAGTGCCCCATGCAGTTGGAAGAGTGCGTGAGACTATCAAACAGGTTGCTGAGAAGCTGCGCGACATGGCCACAACATACATAAAAGAAATGCACCTCCATACCTAGGGATCCACTGTTGCGGGGAAAGGATGGAAAGTGACCGTGAAGGAGGCACAGGCACTCAAGACCCAAGTTGACGCGATGCGGCAACAGGAAGCAGTACTCAAAGAATGTATCCAACCCTGGCTCAATGAAGCGTTTAGCATATCTACAACTATTGAAGGCAAGGTAGTGCATATGCAGGTAGTGTGTGAAATCGAGCAAGTGACTACAAGGGATAGGGATGCATGAACAGCTCATTTGGAAAAGGTACAAAGGCTCACAGCCGAATTTGTTGCATGGATAGGCGATATGTAGAAGTTTCTAACCGACCTCTACGCAAAGATTCCCGCACCAGCTGAGTGACTCGGGACGAATCACAATGATTGTGTTGGGGGACTGTTAGGTAGCAGAAGCCCCGCACAATGGTCATGGGCCACAAAGCCCTAAATTTTGGGTAAAGATAAGGTAAAGACTCCGCGAGATGCACGGAGTGTGATTTGTAATAAGTGGAGTCAAAGGGGTAGTCTGCCCAAAAATAATGTAAATAAATGTAAATAAGTTGGCCTGCCCATGGATCGCGGTCCAGGGAAATGTATAAATAGAGTGAGGCTCTATGGGTAGATGTAGCTTAGGTTTTGGCATGCAATGTCGGATCTGATGTGTAATGGGTTTTTGAGGAGAAAATTCTGAAAGTGTCTGTAAGTCTGAGTCGAGGGTAGTGGGGAAGGGATAGAGACTCTACAGCTGTATTGGTAGAGGCCTGGAAGAGTTTGCAACTATGTGCGTGGACCCCTGTAGTTGAGTGCGCAGGGAGGATCTAGATTTATTAGTGATAAAGTGGAAATAAAGATAAGTTGCTTCTGTAATTTTGTGTTGAATCTGAATTATCGCGGATCTGGCTTTTTGTATGGTTAAATTAACTATTTAATCTATGCGCATGTGCTTATGTTACGAATATATGTGAATCTAAGTCCATTCTAAGTATGCAAACTGGTCAAATCTGATAAATGTTTTATTAAAGACCACCATAATTAGATTGGATACATAAACATCGCAATAACAAGTAAAAGGGATTATTCTGAGCCGGACCTGCACGAAACAAAGCATCATGAAGCTGTAGGATGATGCACGAACCATCTAGACCACATCTAGACATCCCAACAGTGCGAAAACCTGGTTCCAGCATCCTCCCCTGCTATCTTGGGTGAGACCTCAGTGCGCACTCCACGGGCTGTTGCCGAAAGGGCTGGTAGCTGTGGGATTTGTTTGGCTAAATAATTTTTCTGAACCTGGGTCAGGCCCATATAGGCCAACAACTGGACCCCTACTAGCCATGACAGGAATTTCATCGAACATCTCATAAATATGTAATCTACAGGTTTAAACAAAAGATCTTAGCATAGGGTTCTCATACTTATCTGAGAATTGCTAAGAAGTATTTATGCCCCAAAAAATTAGTTTCCGTTCCATCTATTAGGCCATAGATACATTGTTAATTCATTTACAAGTAAAAACACGATGAGATTCATACATATCCACTGTCATAATACATGCTCATAACTAGCATAATAATAACAGAAATACCAAGGAAACAGCAACCATATAGTCCACACATAAACCAATAAAAGAATCATGAAATAAAAAGGAGAAATAACCTCACATTAATGATGCAAAGGCCAACTAGGTTCAAGACTTCCATGAACCACTTGATCGTAGACATAGCTGAGCCAAACATCTCTTCAACCAGTCACCCCCGTGCCATATTCCAAGGATGAATGTTGAATCTCATAAAACACATCAATCAAAACCATCTAGGGCTTCCATAGGCCAAACCACATGAACCCATCAAAAAATTATTCCACCTCATGATCGGACATCACAAAACCATCACCAGATTGGTCTCTACCCAAGCCTTCCACGACTGTAGAGAATTTGTTCCAACCAAGGATTCCAAGACTAGTAACTCAACCCACAGATGTTACCAGGGTTTTAGAGAATTTTTCCAACCAAGGCTTCCAGGATTAGTATCTCAACCCACCAAGGGCTTCTGGAGAGTTTCTCAAACCAGGGCTTCCAGGACTAGTAACTCAAACCAAGCTATTACAGGGTCGTGAGCACCAGTATTGCAGCAATAATGTTGCAACTCCTAGGGCCTCCTACTTTACTTTTATCAACCCAGTAGCTCGTAACAAACTTGGAAGCAACAGTGCTGTATGCCCAAGTACTAGCTCTTACTGCAGGTTGTCACTTGGTCAGCTAGTGCAAGATCACTAGTAGCTTAGGCCAACTTCTATGAGTTTTTAGAAGAAACTTTTAACAGTGATGAAAGAAAGCTAACTCTACAGAGGCTATTCTATTTGCAGAAAGAGAAGGAAAACTAAAATGTAACGCAAACCCTAGCAAACCCTAATTTACCCACTAACCCTACTTTTGCAAAAAAATAGATGAAAATTGATTAAATGAGTGCCATTCACTACTGAAAAGGTAAATTGCATTTATTCAAGCTACTTCTGAAAAGAAATGAGAAGAAAACATCTTTTTGTGCTTTTGAGTGTTTTTATGTGAAATTATTATGCTTGTGATTTATCTGGTTGTGATTGTGCAGAAGTTTGTTGGCAAAGAAAGATGGAGTTGGATTTTGCAAAGGTGGAAGAAGGTGTGGAAAGGTCCTAAGAAGACCCTAGTACCCTTCTGAAGACTTCCATTGCAATCGGATTTCGAAAAACCACTTACAGGGAGTTCTATAGGAGGCTGTAGGGGATCTATAGGAGGATCTACAAGAGGAGGCCGAGAGCTATTTTTGGAGTTTTAAAGGTGGAAAAATTATGGGAAAGGGTAACTGAAGGCTAGATGAAGGTGTTTAGGTGTCTGGAGCTTGTCAATGAAGATCAAGAGGGAATGTGATGGTTGGGTTTGTTCAAATGGCAAGAGGGGAGCTTATGGAGAAGAATGCAGAAATTAGGGCAGATTGGCAAAATGCTGCAAATGACTTGGGAAATCTAGGAGAAGTGAGCTGATGCTAGCTACTTTATGGATGTATGGTGAGCTGAGGTGTCCTACAAGAGATCTACACATCTACTTACAAAAACTTATCAAAGAAAGAACTAACTATACCATGAAAACATAAATTTCTCTAGCTTGACCTAATTTATGACCTACAAACAGAAAATGCTGAACAGTAACCTTTGAACAGAAAAGCATGCAGAGAGATCTATGGTAAAAGAATAGGAAATGATCTAGGCAACTGAATCTGAATCAATATATCAATCTTTCCGAATCAAGTCATGACACTAGCAGTTGCATGAAAGAGAAAAACTGTGTTTTCGGTGGCAGCAGTAGTGCCTTGACCTCAAATCATAGTTCCAAGAAGGGAGAAAGGAGACCAGGGCCTACTGTTGGACTTTTTGAATCTCATTATGTCACTGCATTAACCTACTTGAGAAAATGAAACAAAAACAGCTATACAAACCATCAAAGGCAACCTAATCTAACAAAGTAAAATGAATCTATATAACAGAATTAACTCATGAACTGAAGCAAAAACATATAAGTACAAGCAAGAAGTGCTAGGCAGCTTGGGCTAGGCCCTAACCCAAGAGCTTCAGCCCTTTGAAAGAGATCAATGCTGGCTCAAAAACTGTTTCATCTTCATTATCAAAAATAGCAGTCACATTACATAAATTGTTCTCAAAAAGGAACTCGAGAATGAGTTAAACAAATGTTGCACAAAAGTGTGAAAATTCCACTAATCACTGGCTAACCTACTAAAGCTCTAAGTCCCCTTATTTATACAAATGGAGTCCTCCAACAGTCCTCCTAAAATCAAGGAGCTCAGCTTCCCAGAACTGGAGATAAACAACAGTCCTTCGTTACTTTCTCGGCTGCCCCTTGGAATGTGGACCTTTGTGCTCCGAGTCGCTGATGGAGGATTCGAGGAAAGGGGTCATAAATGAAGGAGACACCCCCCTACAAATCCTCTTCCCTATTTTCCTTGAGTACTTGCTGCCATTTGCTCATAAATCCCTTGACTTTGTCCAAAATTGACCAAAAAAAATTGCATAAAGCACACATTAGACTACATGGCAAAATGACTAACCCAATTCACTCTCTTAGCATAAAATATTCAAAAACATGAAATAAACTAATGAGAATGGTGGATTAAGTTGAATTAAGAGGTAAAATGAGTCCATATAATTACCCATTTCTGGGGCTCATCATCACCCCCTACTGAATGGGTTGCTCATCCTCTGAGCAACTAGGCTAACTCTTCATCCTTGATGGCTCTGATAGATTCCTTGACATCCCATGCTTCTGATGTGATATCTTCCTATTTATCATGGAATCCTACCTTTCTATCCACCTCTTCCCACTGTTTTTTTCCTTCCTCCTCTTTTACTCCTTCCAGCAGTCTTAGCAATAGTGGAGGACTGAATTTGAGGCCAATCCAATTGGCCTTCAAACTTTACATAGAGTGCTTATACAGTGGCACTCTCCTCATGGCTTCCCTCATCCTATTTGGCGAGTGATACTCCCTGATCCGTAGGCTGTGTGGCAATGTGTTCCACCTTCTCATGCAGGCATGAATGTAGTAATCTCCAAACAATCTCTCCATGTCCTCGAAATGTGCAATAGCCTGGTCCTGCTTATTAACATAGTCTAGGACAACTCGAGGATTAGCTGCAAGGTGTTGGTGGGTATAGATGAGATCCATGGGTTTTGTTGGTTCTACTCTAATCATTAGCGGTTCATTCAGCTCTTTTGCCATCATTTTCTGGATCTTTGTTGTCCTTTTCTCTTCATGGCTCATCCAAGATGCCATGGCCATTAACTACAAGTCTCCCAATGCAGCATTGGGATCCCATAGGTTCATATCATTAAGGGCTAGGTTGTGCAAGTAAAACTCTGCTAGCTTCGCTTTGTCCTTAGCTAAACTATGATCACATAGATGCATGAATTAGCCATAATCCTGAAAAGGTATTATTCCCCTTTGGGCCAGTGCCTTGATCTAAAATTGGAGCCACTGATCCTTGATGTACACTGCATATGATTTAGCTACCTGCCCGCACTGTAATGCCTCCATAGCCCAGCTGGTCATGCATGCTAACTGGGCTTCCTTTTCCTGTAGTTTCCTTCTCAAGATCAACACCTCATTTTATGCCTGGGATTCCCTTTCCTGTTGCTGTCTTATTAATGTCTCACTGTCTGCTTGGGGTTTCTCTTCCCGTTGCTATCTTTTTAAGATTGACTGCTCATTTCCTCCTTGAGGTTCCCTTTCTTGTAGCTGCTTCTTTAACATTTCATTTTCTGCCTCTAATTGAGCTCTTCTGATGCTTTTTGTATGCCTGACCATGCCCAATTCTTTGCCCATTTCCCTCAATTTCTTTTCCATGTGCCCAATGTCTTCCACCCCTCTTGATTTTACAATCTACATCCATGTATGGGTCCTTACTCTTTCCTTTTCCAACTCAAAGAAAAGAGGGATTGCAAACTTTTGTGGGATGATCTTCCCCCCTTCCAGAAGGTTGTAATGAGAGCCTAAGTTAGGCTGAGGTCCAGGCTCTGGTATCTCTTTTGCCTTGTCTTTCTCCTGGGTCTGTTCTTCTGCCTTCTTTTCAAAATTTTCAGTCTCTTGGAGCTTTGCCAATGTCTCCTATAGAGAGTTCTATGCCTCCTATAGGACTGTTTTGGAGTCCATTAGTTTGATCATTTCTTTCCAAGTAGAGGTCTTAGTACTTCCTCTTTCGTAAGTGATGGGGGTTTTGGAGGGAGATTCCTCCTTTGTTGCAGTAGGGACATCCTCAATGATGATGGGCTCCTTTGAAGGTGGCTGAGGATTCCCCATATTTATTTTGGTGGTCTTTCAAGCCTTGAAGTACATAGATGGTTGTCTCTTCCTTTTTCCTTTGGGCTTGGCTAGAGTACTAAGTGCAGCAAGAACAATTGTTGTCTCTCTTGCTAGTGTCTCAGGAGACACTTCTTCTTTCTTTTCTTCTTCTTCTTCATCTATTGTTTTTCCTGTTTCTGTTGGTTTTGTTTCTATTGTCTTTGGTGTTGTTTTCTCCTCTTCTTGCTTAGTTGCTACTTTTCCTGTGGCAACCTTTTTCTCCACTGCCTTAGGCTTCTTCCTTTTAGTTCTTTGTCTCTTCTTTTTCTCTGCTTTGGTTTTACCCTTTTCGGATTTTGATCCTTTCTTCTTCTCTGCTTTAGGCTCATCTTTGGTGGTGTCACGTTTCTCCTCTCCTACCTGGTTTCCTCCTTCTTCTGTGTGGGGTTCCTCTTCTTACAATTCTTCTTCATGGATGTCCTTCTCAGCTTCCCCTTTTTGTTCCTCCTCTTCACTTCCAAATGGACTAAGGTCCTAAGTGAGAGTTTTTATGTCATCCTGTTTAGTCATGTTCCTGAAAATGTCCTAGGCTATGGGGATTGTGAAAGTGTGGAGGGCATCCTCCACCAACAATTTAATTAGCCCATGGTGAGAAAATTGGTCTGGAACCCCTGCCTTAATTTGGTGCTAGATTCTATTAAGGATTGTAGGAGAAAATATGGAATATTGAGTTTTCTAGATGCAGGAAGGTCCATGCCATATCTTAGTTCATGTAATATTCTGAAATGATAACCATAAACTATGTTGTATCTTCCTTCACAGGAGGTATATTTCATGATTTGATAACTGACCTCACCCCATGGATAAGGTATACTTGTCCTCCTGATGCCATTCTTATCCTCCCCAAGATGTTCATTAGGATGGAAAAAGGTCTTCTTGGAAACTTGACCTAGTGGTTTTTCTTCTTTGCTCCAGGGTAGCCCAAGTGGAAGATCGGTGACCCTACTGATAAATTTTGGTGTAATTTCTATGGTTAGACCCCTGAAACTAACAGTGGCATGGATTTTTGAGTGAGGTTTTAAAGACAATAAAAATTCCTCTGTGACTTCCTCATCATACCCATGAAATTTTTCAAAGAAAGGCATCCAATTTTCCTTGGTAAAGAGGGCTACCACTTCTGGATGTTCATGAAGCTTAGTTGAATTCAGAGTCTCCTTCCTCATAAAACCCCCTGTCATGATGTTTAGAGACTGCTGGAATGTCTCAAGTGAGGAGGAAGGCAGCAAATTTCAAACTCGGAAACAGAGGAACAACTGAGGTTTTCTTTCTAGAACCAAAGAGAGAGTTTTTTGTGTTCTTCCTTTTTAACAAAAACAAATTGCAACTTTTCTTCCCTTCAAACTCCATTCTCAAACTTAATTTACTTCTCAGTCTGTTTGAGGGAAACAATATCTTAAAAGAAACAGAGAGTATACAGGACAATGTTTTTTCCTTTTCACAACATCAGCAAACTACCCAATGCAAGTTCACTTTTTTAGAGGCTTAATTTTCTAGAGTTGCATCAACTCTTTACAGAGGAGAAAGAGACAATATTTTGGTGCAAAAAGTAAATGGAGAAACTGGATATATTTTTAAAAACACAGGCAGACTCTGTTCTCACTTTTCCCTTCTTTTCAACTCAATACTTCGCTTCAAATCCCACCACCTTTTGTATATATATGTAAATACAGAGTAGGTTTTATTGAGCCTACCTTTTTGAGCTTGAATTTGCCATAAAATCCCAAATTTTCCTCTGTGATGCTGCTCACTGGCCCTCCTATAGAAGGGCTCCTATAGGACTGTGTTTCTGCTCCTGTAGAGCCTGATAATGCTCTTGTAGATCCTGATAAGTGGAAGGGTTCTGAAACTGATGGAGAGTGACTGTTTCGAGACTCTAGAGGTGGTAGGTAGGTTGCTATATCAGAGAGCTCATCGATACAGTGAAAATAAAGATGGTGGAGGCGGTCGACTACAGCATACTTAAGCTTACGGGAGAGTTCTGCGGTGACGAGGTGAGGTGGCAGGAAGGGTATGTTACCCTCATCCGGACCATTGATCCCTACTTCAGTTCCATTATGAAACTTCATGTCGCCTGCCCGTGATCATTTCCATCATTCCCGTTAGATGCCGCAACTACCTGTTTTGAGTTTTTCAGGAGTTGACTGAACACACGTGCTGGTTGCACCCATTGAGCGTTTTTTGAATTGGATGAGGTGTTGTTTGAACTAGACGAGGATGGCCAGTTAGCTAGCCATAGATCTCGTTTAATCACAACCATCTCACTTGTCCAAGAAGTTTTTAGATTATACTCATGCAATAGAGGAATGGGTTTAGTCACTTACCTATTAGTCACTACCGTGTTGTTGCATACTCGGACTTTGGCATTCTATTCATGGATTCATGCTGCTAGCACCCATGGCTTCTAAATTGGTGGCTTGGCTACCTCGTACTGGTGATCTTCAATCAGGATTGGCTCCTTGCACATTTTATACATCTGTGGCTGCACTGACCCTGCCTTTGGAGCTTGATTTTTAAGGGGATCAGCTGCTACAGGAATCCTGCAGGATTTCCTGTAACTACTTCTCCCTCTAAAAATTTTGTTGTCTCCATATCGACCCATGTTCACCTCGACTCGTATCCACCTCTGTTCATATCATTCTCCATTCTGAGGCTTGAGCAGGGATTGGAGAGATAACTGAGGAAGGTATTGTCAGTCGAGGAAAAGTAGCTGGTATGCACTAGGTAAGAGATAAGTTAAGGATGTTGTTGTTTTATTCTTCATTTTTTTTAAACAAAAGAAACAAGATTTCAGTGTTTTCTGTGCAAGGAAGAAAGAAGTGAGTGGAAATGAAGTGGCGTAGGTATGGAAAGTTAGGAGGATGAATGGTGGCAGGGGGGTCCACAAGTCTTTTGGACAAGTTTCTAGCCCTCTGCTCCTTTTCTGGACTTGATTTCGAGCTCTCTGTGATTTCTACAGGAGCCTCCTGTAGGATGCATAATTTTCTAGAACAAGTGAGACCAGGGACTGGGAAAAGACAATAGCAATGGAGAAATGGTCTATCAAGGGTGTATTCAGCTTGGCCATGTCCCTTTCTCTTCTATGGCCCTCATGCAATCTGTAATGCATTCAAAAGAAGCTAATTTTTTTGTTCCTATTTTTTCTTTTTTCTCTGTTGTTGTTGTTGTTGTTTTTTGTTTTTTTTTATGAGACAGTTGGGGTGCCTCCAGGAGGTTTTCACCCTCACTGCCTGCCCTAGGTGCCTCCAAGGGGAGGTTTTCACCCAAGGATCTTGTATTCTCCTTTTTTCTTTTCTGTTTTTCTTTTAAGGGTGTGGTTGGAGTGGAGGTCGAGACTTGCTCCACTACCAGCACTGTTTTACTCAGATTCTCAATGAATTCTTGCTTGGTGAGGGGCTTCTTGTAGATTTTCAACCTGTGCCCATTGACAAGCATGAGGATGGCTTCTTCATCGATGGTCCTGATCAGAATTGAACCATTGTTATTTCACCTTTCTACTGTGTACGGTCCCAACCATCTTTTCCTCAGTTTGCCCTTGAAATATTTATACCTTGAATCATACAGCAACACCCAATCTTCTTCCTGGAATTGTTTCTCTTTGAGGTATATGTCATGCCATATTTTCCTTTGAGGCTAGACTACCTCTGAGTGGAGAAGGGTCTGTAATATCTGTTCATCCAATCCATTTAGCTGAATTAACCTTTCCTTTTGTGCATGGCTAAGATCTAGGTCCAGCTGAGCTGCCATCCTTAGTGTGTTATATTCAAATTATATTGATAGCAAAGCCTTCTTCCCATAAACCAGCTCATAGGGTGTGAACCCTTTGGTGGTTTTCCAACTAGTGTTATAGGCCTAGGTGGCCTCAACCAATCGATCTACCCAATATTTTCTATTGTTGCTCACTACCTTGGTAAAAATCCCTTCCAAAGCTTTGTTAGTGACTTCCACCTATCCATTTGCTTGTGGATGATAAGGGGTGGAAGTTCTATGCTTAATTTTGTGATGTGTGAGTAGGTCTTCAATCAAATTGGAGGTAAATTGACTCTCTTGATCTATGACTAATTCTCTTGGATATCCAAACTTGTAGAATATAGTTTCTCTCAAAAACTCAGCTAATTTTTCTTTTGTTGCTACATTGATCACCTTTGTTTCTACCCATTTTTTCAGATAATCAGTGCACATGATGATGTAATATTTCTTCTTTGAAGGAGGGTTGACAAGACCCACAAAGTCCATGCACCACCTCTCAAATGGCTTGAAAGTCACTTGAGGTTGCAGGGGCATCTGATCCCTTGGAGTAGGTTTCCCCATCCTTTGACATCGGTCACATTGGCTGATATATCTCCTTACATCTTGATGAAGAGTGGGCCAATAGTAACCTCCATGCAGGATTTTGAAGGCAGTCCTCTTTGTTGCAAAATGGGCCCCACAGGGCCCATCATGACAAGTTAGGAGAATGTCAAAAAATTCCTCGTCCCTGACACATGTCCTCAAAACTTGATCTAGGCCATGTTTGAAGAGATTTCCCCCAAACCATGTGAATGGGGCACTTTTCCTCACGATCTTGCTCTTCTCTTTCGAGGATAGGTGTGGCGAGAACTCTGTGGAAACCAAATAATTTGCTATATCAACAAACCATGGAGAGAGTACCAAGATAGAAAATAGGTGTTCATCTAGCATTTGATCATCCACCATTCCTTCTTCACCTGCAGGCAAATCTATTCTAGACAAAAAATCAGCAACAACATTTTCCTTACCCGGCTTATCAATAATGGTTAAATCAAATTGCTGCAATAAAAGCAACCATCTAATAATGCAAGCATTTACATTTGGTTTTTTCATTAAATACCTAATTGCAGCATGATCAGTGTGTATAAATGTTTGATAGCTGGTGATGTA
Source organism: Pinus taeda (assembly GCA_000404065.3). NCBI lineage: Eukaryota > Viridiplantae > Streptophyta > Pinopsida > Pinales > Pinaceae > Pinus > Pinus taeda. Next base: position 4,216 of record APFE030947461.1, on the reverse strand, counting down.
GTGTCTAAACTTATTTAGGGAATGGACTACAGCTAGGAGCTCCATTTCGCAGTGTAGTTTAATTCTGCCTTCGACAAGTTTTTACTTACAAAATATATGGCATAAGGCAGATTCTCATCAACTTTCCCTAAGGCTACTCCTATCACTTTGTTCGAGGCATCTGTATGAATGTGGAAAGGTAGGGCCCAGTTTGGACCTCTCAAAATTGGGGCAATCACCAGTTTACTCTTCAAGGTATCTAGAGCCTCTTGACAGTTGTCAGTCCATATGAACTCAGCATCTTTTCCTGAAAGACCAAACAATGGAGAGGCTAGCTTACTGAAATCCTTAATGAATCTTATATAATACCCTACTAAACCTAGGAAACTTGGAACATCTCTTACCTTTTGAGGAGGTGGGACCCTTTGGATGATGGCAATTTTGTTGGGGTCCACCTGTAATCCTTGCTGAGAGATTGCATGACCTATCACGGTCCCTTCAATCATTAGGAATTCACATTTTTTAGGACTGAGGGACAGGTTCATTTCAATACACTTGTCCAAAACTTTTCCCAAGTTAGACAAAGCTTCCTGGAAGTTGGAACCATAAGGGGTAAAGTCATCCATATAGATTTCCACTGCATCAAGAACCAATTCAACAAATATAATCAATACAGCTCTCTGGAAAGTGGCGGGAGCATTACAAAATACAAAAGGAAGGACCAGGTATCCAAAGGTACCCAAAGGACAAGTGAAAGTGGTCTTATCTTGGTCTTCTAGGCTTATTTTGATCTGGTTGTACCTGCTAAACCCATCTAGGAAGGAGAAGAACTTCTTCCTTCCTAGGCCATCTAACACTTGATCTATGAAAGGCAAAGGAAAATGGTCCTTCTTGGTGGCCTTGTTTAGTTCCCAATAATCGACATAGATTCTCCATTTCCCATTTTTCTTTGCCACTAACACCAAAGGAGAGACCAATTCACTCTCAGAGATAGGGTACATGAATCCTGCATCCAGTAACTTTTGCAGTTCTTCTTTGACAATGTCCTTAAGGGTTGGATTCATCCTTTTTTGAGGCTGCCTGACTAGTTTGCAACCTTCCTTAATGTAATTTTATGATTACAGACTGAAGGTTGCACTCCCTTCATCTCCTCATAGCTTGAAGCAAGAGCATCCAAGTGGTTTCTTAATAAGCTATAAAGTTCTTTCTCCTAAGAGGTGGATAGGGATGAGGTGATCTTCAAGGTTCTTTCTGGGCCGAATTCCATATTCTTAACTCGGGGAGAGGTCGGGTCAGCCAAACAGAGATCAACTAAAGGATTGGCTTGGGTTTCTTCCACCAGCTCTTCTAATGGCAACACACTAGGGGGTGGATTCTGAATCAAGTTTTCAATAAGATTATCCTTGGTTTGTGGCCCCTCAACCCCCCCACCCCCCATGGTTGCTTCCACTACACATAGTGGTGCGGAATAGACTTCATCCTCATCTTCCTCCTCCAACTAGAGAGGTAAATCATGTTCTAACAAAGGTTGGGCAAGAGGATATAGGACTAGCGGCTTGGACATATGCCATTCTTGATTTTCATGTTCCCAGCTCGACAACTGATGTAGGCATCTGCAGCAGCCAACCAGGGTCTTCCCAGGATGAGAGGATACCCAGTGAGCTTTGCCTTTGTTTGGAGAACCAAGAAAACAGTAGGGTACTCCCAAGAATAGATGGAGACCATTACATCTTCCACAATCCCTTCAGGGGTCACAGTGGAGTGGTCTGCTAACTGTAGTATTGTTCTGGTCTTTCTCAGGGAACCCTGAAGGTTGAGCTTGAGCATAGTGTCCTTGGTCATCACATCAATGGAAACCCCTAGATCAATCAGGGTATGGGGAATTATGGTGCCATTGATGTGGACATCGACTACAGGGCTTCCAGGGTATAGATATTTTAGACAAATTACTTGCCCCAACATCAGGTCAGACAATTGTCCTATGACATTGATAGTTGGAGCATCTCTCCTGTGCCTACCTAGGTGTCTAAAGCACTTCTACTTGATCATCTTGTTGTATATAGGCACATCCTTTATGGCTTGGAGAAGTGGTACCTCTTAGCGCTTGGAATTCACCTAGGCTGAGATAGACAAACTCTCAAGGCTACATCAAACCATTTCACCTCGTAGCTAGCCCTACGAGGTATGAGAAGTCTCTCTCGGGTCAGGTTCGGTAGATCTTTCAATATGATAAGCTGACCAATTAGGAATAAATATTTTAGGCTAGTAAATTGATAAGGGGGGTTGATTTAAAGATTTTTGGTTTTTTGGTGGCAATTGGAGGGAGTGCAAT
>APFE030947449.1:0-14620 GCA_000404065.3 Pinus taeda | reverse complement strand
TACTGAAAGGGTTGTTCCTAAGTCAAATTCTTGGATAATGAGCTGATGTCGACAAGAAGTGACCCGTCATAGGAGGGCCTTAATGAATCCCACATCTACAACACGAAATGGAGCAAATGATTTTGTGGAGGTGAAAACGATCTAATGATACAAGGTTCAAGGTGGCAGTCATGAAAGAATGAAGTGTGAAGGTATTGCAACGGATGAGACACAAGTTGGGTTGGTGAATTCTCTGAGCGAATTCTCTTGAACATATCAGTGACACTGAAATGGATTGGTAGCGTTAACCCCAAAGATGGATGGTACAGTGGACCAATGGTGATATAATCGGTGAACGGAATAACCCAACCCGACTCAATCATGGTGATGGAGTGAAAGTGTCATGTTCAAGAGTGATTTGCTACCAATAAAGTTTCTTCAAGTTTTCTTCCGAACTTTTCCCCAGTCATTTTTGACCAATACCTCTTTACTTTTGTCAAGCTTGAGGAGGATAACATATGCTTGTTCTATAATTTTCCCTTCAGGAAAACCCGTCGCTATGTTTTAACAAGCCTAGTGATAGTGAAACTCGCTCTTGCCTGCACGGACAAGTTTGTTGCTATGGTTTTAACAAGTTTAACGACAAATATAACTTGGTCCTTTTCAAATTTAGAGTCTGAAAAGAGTCAGAAAGGAAACTCCAATAATCCTTTTTGGTAATATAATCTCTTAAGTCCAAAAAAGTATAAAATAGTACGAAAGGGATGACTTTTCAATAGTTTTAACGAGCCAAACAAGACAAGCAATCGATATTTTTGTGTAATGATCCTTCAGGCCCAAAAAGATTAAAAAATAGGAGGGATGGCACTTACAATCACTTTAACGAGTTGGAGAGGCTAATTTCTCGGCAATCTTTTCATATTTTATGAGTTAGATGAAAAGAGCTTAAAGGAGACTCATTTTTTGAGGAACGAGTGATATTTTTAGGTAGCAGCTGTTTCCAGGTGAGGCTTGGAACTTTTTAATCATGGAAGTGTAAAGAACATGGCTAACAAAATCACTCGTCGCAGCTGTTCCTCAAAAGGGGTAAACAATCAAATGGAGGCGTATGATCGGCTAAAAAAGAGTGGAGGTGATGGTAAGAACACGACCAAGGCTCAAAAGCTAATGATAATGCGATCACAATGGTTATTTACCAAAGGTGGGTTCATTTTTTAATGAGCTTAAACTCTGGTGGAACATATGCTCATTGCTAGGTTTATTTTTTAACGAGCTTGAACTTCGCATAAAACTGCTCGTGCCAGTCGTATAATAAGGATGTCTCATTGATAGTTTCATTTTTTAGGGAGCTTGCCCCATTCGAAACTTTGCTTTGGATCCTTTCATTATGCAAGCTAGGAATGACCAATCCTATGAGTTTAAAGAGTTAAGAACCTACAAACTAAGAAAATAAATGGTCACTTTTCACTTGCATGTAAAAAGGTTTGCATGCCCCCAGGTATAACGAAGTAGAGTTTCTAGATTACCATTCAATTTGCAGAAAAAACACTCCCTTGGCTTTGTCAAGAAAGGCATACCTTCTGATAGAGGAATCTTATTCCAATCTAATTCCATTTTCCTAAACGAACGGGTGTGTCAGACTAGTCATATTCTTATGTGGAAACCTACCTTATAACTGGGGTTTTCCTGCCGAAGCAGACCAAGGCGCATGCCTCCTAGGTTTCAGTTATAATCACTGAATCACTTGCGCTCATTAGGTGGACGGACTAGAGATTGATGAGACATTCCTTGCACAAAAAAGGCCAGATAGGGATGGAACTTGACTATTAGCTATGTGTGAACCAGGGAATGAAAGCTGGTCTACGAGCTGGACCACTCTGCCTTCATGTGGAAAACACATCACTCAAAATAGTGAGGAAACAATAGCTCCCATGCTATAAATGTAGTCACTCCCAAGGAGTAGATTGTAATCTAAAGGTCCTTGGACTACCATCATGTTCAAATAAACGATTTTCCTTCTCAAAGTTATAGGCAAATTTGGAAGGATCCCTAATGGTCGACTGGTTCCTTTGTCGAAGCCTGTTAGATTTCGCATCTCAGGCAGAAACGATGGCAAACCAAGCGCTTTCCAATTAGTTGAGGAAAGGATACTCAAAAAATCCCCTTCATCTATGATAGTACCAACCATGACCATTCTGTAAGCTTGTACAATGATTTAGAATGGTACATTAGACGGTAGATGGGGTCTGCCTAGTAGATTCTAGTTGAAGGAAACGATTAGGTTACTTGGAGGTGGGACCGAATAAACGGTTGGATACATTTTTGATGAACTTCCTTCCTGCAGCAAAGGAATTGGTAGATTTCCCCCATGTTCATCGGAGTATGTGTTTACGAAGAGAATTTTAACAATGTCGTTCTCATTCTCTTTGGTGACTGTATCATCTGAAGGTAGACCTTCTGAAGACAAGACTGGGTCGAATACCATCTCGACCTGTTGACTTTGGTTCGGTGTGGACTCAAAGCGTTTATCTTCAATGATAGATGCTTCAATCGACCACAAAGGTGTGTCAGTCAGATTTTCAACTAGCGATGGACTCGGCAAGAGTTTCTTGTATCTAGGAGGAAGCCACAGCGGTGAAGCAGGATGGTTATCCAAGACTCTTTTAGATTCATCTAGGAAGGGACAACGGTGGATGGCATGATCCCCTTCACAAAGTCTACAAGGAATTTTATATCTTCCTTTCTGTCCAGTGACTTCGTTTTCACTAGTTGACAGTGTACTTTCAACATGATTATTAGAGGTTGAGGACACCGAATTGTGCAAGCGGGGAGACCAATTCCTTGAGATCCGTGGGATGCAAGGACAATCTCGATGATAGTGGTCCCCTTTGAAAATGACACATGGAGATTTAGGTTTGGACAGTGCAGTGTGTGGATTTTCGCTAGACGATGCTTGGTTGCCCCCTTTCGTCGTTGGCTTCTTCTTCTTCTTCTCCTTCCCTTTCTTCTTCTTCTTAGTTACCAAGCGAAGAGGAAGAAGGAGGGGGTAACTCTAGTATCATCTGGTTGCTGATTTGATTGCTCAGGAATTATGGTGCTTTGAACGACAGAGGTCGAGAAGAGCCATATTGGCAGGCTAATTGTCAATCTTGAAAGGGACAATGTGGCCATATGAGGTGCATCAACTTCTCCCCGAGAGGAAAAAGGACTAGGATTTACCCCAAGGGGAAATCCTTGGTTGGTGGACTCCATTTTCTCAACCTAAGATCAATGAGGGAATAGTGACATTATTCCGATTAAAATAAATTTTATGATGCTTTGACACAACTTGCTTTTTCAATTTTTAAGAGTAGAGAAAAAGCTAAAGATGACTGTAGTTGCCTTTGATTTTTAATGAACTTGAAGTGAAAAGTGCTCAGACGGACCTTTTCTTTTAAGGAGTCTAAAAAGGAACGAAAGAGACTACTTTGCAAATCTAGACAGAGGGATTACCAAACCAATCGCAAAACTGCAGAATACTTTTTACAGTATGGTAGTCAATCTTCCCGAATGTTGTGTTTAGTGCATTGTGATCAATAGGGCGGTAGACACGGCTTCCTACGGATAAAGGATCTAGCCTATTGTGGTCTCCCAATATATACTCGATGGTATGTGGGAGCACAAGTCCGTACTGGAAATTTTCATCTCAAAAGAGGAGGAATCATCCAACCTACAATGAAAGCGATAGTTACCAGGCTTTATGACGCTAGAACATGTCTCTAGCCTAGACTTCTATATGTTGTGCGTTAGGTTCCAAAGTGTTTTTATGTTCATTGAATTTATTTTACAGTTGATCTTTCTTAAGAAGTTTGCCTTTAAGGTTCACCGGGTGATGTAGATATACAATTCCTAAATATGCAATCTAAGATGATAAACAATCATTTACTCTTCTTTTTGCAATGAAAATCCTAGCTAGTAAGGAAAGAGAAACGTAATTCTTTCAACATAGAGCAGAGAGCACACACTAGATGCACTGTCCTAAATCAAAATCAACAAGCAGTCTAAATGAAAATGCACATGCATGTATTTGTTTTCCGCTTTCTTAATGTGTGAATGAAAAAAGAATGCTAAGTACAAATCTGAACTATCTTTCCTCTCAAAGTGACAGTACTAACAATTTTGTTTTCAAAAGATGAAAGGAAGATAAAGATGACACTTTGCAATTTGGAATTGAAAATTGTTTTCGACAATTGAAATACTATTAATTCAAATCAAATACAAGAGTAATAGTGTAATCAACTATCAAAAAGAGGAGGATTATTTTCTTTGACTAAAAATGACACTTACGACACTTTCAAATCAAAAGATGACAGTTATATTAAGCTACTATTTGTAAAGGAGAACTGTAAATGGCGAAAAATACATATAAACATTTACAATTATTTGTACAATTGAGGTTGAATACTGCAAAGGAAGGGAGTTTCAACAGTGGTATATTGATCATAGATAGCAAAAATCCTAAATAAAGCTAAAGAGATTGAAGAAAAACCAAAATCTGGAGGCAGAAACAGTCTTATCTGATCATTGCACCTGTAACACAGGGAAACAGGGATGCATCTCACCTACAACACACAGGAGGTGCGATGCATCTAGACTTTCAAAAGGAGACAATGTGATGGTCTAGGGACGAGACTTTAACTTGGTTTTTGGTCACAATTTGCAGCTTCGTTCGGGGATTTGAGCTGAGCTAATGATAGTTAGTAAATACAAAACATAGGGGCTGATTTAATGAGGTTACTTGAGCCACCACCAGGGCACTTAGGATGTTTGCAAGTCAGATGCTTAATTCATAAAATAACCCAGAGATTGACTGAAGCAACGTTTATCTACTTTGCAGTTGCATTGCAAAAGCAGTTCGAAGGCTAGCTGGCATAACTTTAGGTTCCGTCTGTAGTTTATAAAGTAAACAAACTAGAAACAAGTAAACAAGCTATTCGTTTCCCAGTGGAGTCGCCATTTTGTTATTGGGAAAACTAATGTCCATTCAGAGCTGCTAGTCCCACTAAGACGGGTAGCTATCTTAGAAACAAACAAACTAAAATCACTTGTGTTTTCCTTTATGAGAAGTAGATGAGAGAGAAGCAGAGAGTACCAACCTCAGTCTTTCACTTGTCTCCTTGCTTGTTCCCTCTCCCCTTTGACAGATCTTTGCTGCTCCTTCCTCGCTTGTCCCATTTCAAAGAACACCTGTAGAGTCAAAGCAACATAATACCATCAAAGCATAGAGATCTACAATCATAAAAAATGTAGGATCAGATATATATTGACCATACAAATGCATATATCAATTCAATATTCAAATACATACAATAATATGGAGGAAAACGCAAATAGCTTTATTGATAGAAGTGGTAGAAGAGAGGATTACAACCCATTGGTCTGACCCAACACCATCCTCCCAGCATGAAAGCCCTTCTTCACCTCATGAAAAGCTAGATCACCCAAAACTATGATTTTCCACAAAGAAACCAACAACACTTCCTTATAAGATACAAAATTCCAGCCTCTGGATCTCTAGGGTGAGGGATCCATATATAGATGTTTGCAAGTGGGTGAGTCAGCTTCCGGGTTTTTTATTAGTGTCCTCTCTCTGATAGTTCTTGGTTCCACTTAGAGATTTCAAGATCTCTTACTCATCCCTAGGCGAACTCAGAGAGGCAAGTGTCATAGGAGAAGTTTCTAGAAGATTCCATGATCATCCACCTTGCAAACTGTCTCTGCCATTTGTCTACTCTCGCCCATTGCACCCCATAGAAGGGCTTTGCAGTATGCATTGCACCCCCTGTCTGCATTAGGTGAGATGCATCACACTTTGACCATGGAGTAGGTGAGATGGTTTAGTTTTGACGAGTTCTGAGCAGTTTTTCATGGAGAACTTTTGGGAGATGATGTAAGCAGTTGACCTTGCTCCTGTAGGGTATGAAACAACACTTTTAGGGACTTATAAGCCCTTGGTTTATGGACATATGTGATTGGGGTTGCAGTGCCCAATTATGTCTATAACACTTGGGTAAACCTGTGATAAAATCCATTGAAACCTCCTCCCAATGTTGGCTTGGAATGGATAAATGTTGTCATAGACATAGGGTCTTCATTTTTTCAACTTTATTTTTTTTGGAAAACCAAACATTCCACAACAAACCTTTGAATATCCAATTTAAGGGCATCCAAAAAAATTCCTTCTTAACCTTGTCGTATGTTTTTAGAAATCTTGAGTGCCCTCCTAAGGGAAAGGTGTGAAATTCCATAAGAATCTTTTGTTTGAGTTGGGAATTCTTACATAGGTATAAGCGATCTTTGTACCATAATGAATCATTTTTCAACCTAAATGTATCCGATGTACTGGGATCTTGTTGTAACTTTTGAATGAGTGCCCAAGCTTCTTCGTCATTCTTCCATTCATCCCTTGCTTCATTTATCCAATTTGGTTGGATAAGAGAAATGGCACAAAGAAATGCTTCCACATCCTCATCCTTTCTTGAGAGTGAATTTGCCACAACATTTTTCTTCCTTTTTTTTAGATTATTTCAAAGTCATAACTAAAAATATTTGTGACCCATTTTTGTTGCTCTTTTGAAGATAATATTTGTTCTAAAAAGTATTTAAGACTGTCATGATCCATTTTTACCTTTAAGTGCCTTCCCATTAGGTGGGGTTTCCATTTCTTAAGTGCATGTAGTATTGCCAACATTTCCTTCTCATAAATATCTTTGTGTAAATACTTTCCTATGATTGGATGACTTTCGAAAGCAATGGGTATTTATTCTTGCATTAAAATAATACCAATTCCATTTCTCGAGGCATCACATTCCACAATAAAGGTTTTTGTGAAGTCTGATGTAGCTAAGACCAATGCTTGGCACATTTCCTCTTTAAGATGTTCAAAGGCCTTAGTTTCTTCTAGATTCCATGAAAATGCATCTTTCTTCAATAATGTTGTTAGAGGTGTTGCTATTCTTTCATAATTATTAACAAACTTGCAATAATATCGTGTCAACCTAAGAAATCCCCGTAGATGCTTTATGGATGTGGGGATTTTCCATTCCTTAATGGTTTTAATTTTGCTAGGGTCTACCTTAACCCTTTCATGAGATACAATCTGACCGAGATATTCCACCTCTTGTACTCCAAAGAAACATTGGGAGCTTTTTGCATATAATTGTTTCTCCTCCAATAGTTTGAGTACCCTATCAACATGTTGAACATGATCCTTTCAAGACTTTCTATAGATTAGTATATCATAAAAAAATAATAACACAAATTTTCTAAAGAAGGCTTTGAAAATGGAATTCATCAAACCTTGAAATGTAGAAGGTGCAATAGTAAGGCCAAAAGGCATGACCAAAAATTCATAATGACCCTCATGAGTTCTAAATGTTGTTTTCAGGATGTCTTCAGTCTTCATTCTGATTTGATGATATCTTGAATGAAGATCCAACTTGGTGAAGTAAATTGATCCATGCATTCATCCAATAATTCATCAGTGACAAGAATGGGGAATTTATCTTTAATAGTGAGCTTGTTGATCTCCCTATAATCCAGACACATGCGCCATGATTCATCCTTCTTGTGAATCAATACTATTGGAGTAGAGAAAAAATTTTACTAGGTTGAATTATACCAGCCTCTAGCATTTTTGCAATCATACATTCAATTTCACTCTTTTGGGCATAGGGATATCTATAAGGCCTGATTTTAGGAGGAAAACTTCCTGGAATCAAATGAATAACATGAACATGATCACAAATAGGTGGGAGGCCTTTGGGAGTCTCAAATACCTTGGAATGATTGTCCAATATTTTTTGGATATCTAGAGAAATAGATGATTTTTATGTGGGAACCTCTAGTGAACATAATTGTGCAATTACACCTCATTGTTCTTTCTTTAGAAGCTTTATCATTCCATTAGAGATGATTATCTTTCCAAGTTTCCCTAAGATACTCCTTAATTCAACTTCCTTTCCTTCTGAAGAAACTTTCATGAAAAGTTCTTGAAAATTAAAAGCTATTGTAGCCAAGGATTATAGCCATTGGACTCCTAGTACAACATCAACACCACCCATTGGAATTGAAAGCATTGGGACATTCAATACATATTATCCCATGGATGACTTGTTATGATGGTACTTTCCAGAGAAATTTATGGTTCCTACACTTGCAACCATCACTTTACATTCTGGTGTTGGATATAGGAATCAGTTCAATTCCTTGGCTATATTACAATGAATAAAATTATGGGTACTACTCGAATCAATCAACACTATTACCTTTTTCTTCTTGGTATGTCCTTCTATCTTGATAGTTTGAGGAGTGGTAATTTTGGATAATGTATTACAAGATATGGACGTATTCAATTCTTCTTTCTCTAGGGTTTGTTCCTAGTGTATATCCTCTTCTTTTGATGTTTATTTTTGCTTTTCTTGCTCCTCTTCACAACCTATGTAGAATAATTTCTTCTCAGTACACTTATGACCTTTAGTGTATTTCCTATCAAAGTTGTAGAAAATCCCTTTTGCTATTTTTTCTTCCAATTGTTGTGGTGTCAACTTTGTAGGTTGTGGATGTCTAGATGAAACAACACTTCCATCTTTATAATTGTGAGTGGTAGGATCCCTTATTTCCATTTTTCTGGCCAACCTGAATTCCTTCTCCAATGAATCAGGTTCCCATAGAAAAACCTCATGTTGGATGTTATCCTTTAAAGTCCCTATGAACATATCAATCCTATGCTCCTTTGGAATATATTTTACCCTTATATTCAACTTGTGGAAGTCCTCAATGTGCTCCATCATTGAACCCTTTTGTTTGAGATTTATCAATTGGCTAAAAAAATTGTTTCTTTCTATATCCTCATAATGTGCTATAATTTCATTCATAAAAAGTGCCCAAGTGACAATTTGTTTATGAGAGCAAAGCCATCGATACCATACAAATTTATTTGGTTCCAAATATAAAGTTGCAATGTGTACCTTTCATGTGTTTTGCACATTATGGAGATTGAAATATTTCTCCATGTGTGATGCAGGAGCATCCGAACACTCATAATTAAAGGAGGAATCCAAAGCGGAGCAAAGAAGAGGACGTGGACCATCAGAGCTAAAACATGGAAATCCTGTTAAAACAGAGCTAGTCTGACGGAATGGATAAAGTCTCCAAAAGACTTATTTATGTAATCTAATATGCCATGTATGTGTATAGAGAGTTTAGGGGTTTTTTGAGTGATTGTGGGAGGAAATCATGCATATTAAATGATCCATGGCTGCTATAATCTTTTATAAAAAGAGAGTCTATATGTGATAGAGATAGAGAGCGTAGAAAAGAAATTTGTGAGAACAGAGTAGTCAAAATGTAGTCAAGAGGGAGTTTGTTCTAAGGCTGAAATGCCTTAGCTTGTAATCATGTTGCGTATAATAAAAAGTGTGTGTTTATGTAATAATGCATTTATGAGTTATTTGTGTATATATGCGATGATGGCTTGAATCAAGTGTTAGTAGATTACTGATTGACCATCTATCACTATAGGATCGATGGCGATCCATTGATTAAAGAAAATATTGTTATATATAGTGTGTCATGTGTAAACAGAGAAATGGTAGAGGAATTGTGTTTTAATGCAAATTCCATCAATAGCGAACGAGATCAAGTCAAAGAAGGAATTGACAGAGTAATGCATAGGAGTCGTAAGATCTTATAGATCGATGGTTGGTATTGATGATCAATGGTGAAGATGAGAACTGATTTGGATCGTCAGATCTATAGATGAGGTAGATCAACTATGTTCAATGCAGAAGTTAACTGATAGATAATGAGCGAAGTATCTGAAGAAAAGCACAAGTGGTATTTTTCTGATTGGCTCTGATTCCATTCAGCAGAGGATACATAGCAGTGGAGGAGAGAGAGAAAATTGCTTTTTGGGTGGTTAATCCTCGTGCTACTTGTCCACTCGAAATCGCTATGGACAGTCGGATCCGTTAAGTGTAGATCTACGGTGGAGGTCTATCGAGCAAGTTTGTTGAGCGGGAAAAGACGATAGCCATTGGATCAGAGGATGTAATGGACAGTCGTGATCTAATTGCTGATCGCGAATTGGAGATAACGAAGGACAATGATGATAGCAATGGAGTGCAGACTCACCAATAATTATGGTTGTGGGTGTAATGTTTTTGAAGTTTGGTTAAAGTGCTCGGTCAGGTTTTTCATTCATTCCTATGTATTCCGATATATGTGTGGTCTCGATTTTTTAAGGTAAAGCGCTATTTAAATGCTTCTGATAGGTTTGTGGCCATAACCCACAAGCCTTAAAATCGAAACTCTAAATGAAAGGGGAATTTGGTTTACCCCCAAAATCTTCTTTCATCATTTTGTATCAAAGTAGAAGAAGATTCTACGTGCAAGAGAAGGGAAAGGTTAAAATGAAAGTTTTCTTGCAATAAGGAAGATGTACAGTTGTGTTGAAGACTGGAGAGTTATGGTCTTTACTATCGTGCAGATAGCGGCAGCAGAAGGTGAGAAGACTTGCAGCAACCTAGAGCAAGGAGTGCTCAATTGGTTCAAGAGGAGAGAACCAGAAGGATGCCAAAAGACTAAGCTCAGAGGAGAAAGATTGGTGAGGTATCGCGTAGTAGAGCAAGACTGATACCGTAGAGGTTGGTTGCAGCTCACAGAAGATCATGAATAAAATTCCACTGAGAAGTGTGTAGAATTGCTAAGGACAAGGACAAGCATATGACTAGGAGGTCATAAATTTTTGTGCCTCGGGAGTCTAATGCAGGAGCACTCAAGAACTCATAATTAAAGGAGGAATCCAAAGCAAAGCAAGGAAGAGGACATGGACCATCAGAGCTAAACCAAAGAAATTTTGTTAAAATAGAGCAAGTTTGATGGAATGGATAAAGTCTCTGGAAGACTTATTTAACGTAATCTAATCTGCCATGTATGCGTATAAAGAGTTTAGGGGTTTGTGGAGTGATTGTGCGAGGAAATCGTGCATCTTAAACGATCCATGACTTTTGTAATCTCTTATAAAAAGAGTGTCTGTATGTGATAGAGACAGAGAACGTAAAATAGAAATTTTTGAGAACAGAGTAGTCAAAATGTAGTCAAGAGGGAGTTTGTTCTAAGGTTGAAGTGCCTTAGCTTGTAATCGTGCTGTGTATAATATAAAGTGTGTTTTTATGTAATAATGCCTTTATGTGTTATTTGTGTATATATGTGGTGATGGCTTGAATCAAGTGTTAGTAGATTACTGATCGACCATCGATCACTGTAGGATCGATGGCGATCCATTGATTAATGAAAATATTGTTATATATAGTGTGTTGTGTGTAAATAGAGAAATGGCAGAGGAACTGTGTTTTAACGCAGATTCCATCAATAACGAATGAGATTAAGTCAAAGAAGGAATAGACGGAGTAATGCACAGGAGCGATCAGATCTTATAGATCGATGGTTAGTATTGACAATCAATGGCAAAGATGAGAACTAATCTGGATCGTTAGATCTACAGATAAGGCAGATCAATGGTGTTTGGCATAGAAGTTAATTGACATATAATGAGCGAAGTGGTAGAAGAAAACCACAATTGGATTTCAGGTGGAAGAGAGGTCGTAAGTGGTATTTTTCTGATTTGCTCCATTTCCATTCAGTGGAGAACATGTAGCAGTGGAGGAGAGAGATAAAACCACTTTTTGGGTGGTTAATCCTCATGCTACTTGTCCACCCGAAATCGATGTGGACCGTTGCATCTGTTAAATGCAGATCTACAGTGGAGGACTATCGAGCAAGTTTGTTGAGTGGGAAAATACGATAGCCATTGGATTGGAGGATGTAATGGATGGTCGTGATCTAATCGCTGATTGCAGATTGGAGATAACAAAGGATAGCGATGATAGCAATGGAGTGCAGACCCACTCATAATTATGGTTGAAGGTGTAATGTGTTTGAAGTCCTGTTTAAGCACTCGGTCGGGTTTTTCCTTCATTCTTGTGTATTAAGATATATGTGTGGTCCCGAGTTTTTAAGGTAAAGTGATATTTAAATGCTTCTGATAGGTTTGTGGCCATAACCCACATGCTTCAAAATCAAAACTTTAAATGAAAGAGGAATTTGGTTTACCCCCAAAATCTCCTTTCATCAATCTGTAGTATCCATGTTATGAGAACCTTGCCATCAAACTTCCTCATATCAATATTTGGAACATGTTTGGTCTTTGATCCAATGTTAGGATCTATGAAATCATGATTAACATTTATTTTGTTCTCATCAGGAGTTTCCTTTACTATCCTTTCGTCATTAGTAAGCATTTCTTGTAGAAAATTTGTCAAATTTGTCTTCAAATCTTCCATGTTGCATTTAATTTTTTCTTCTAAACGATCCATCTTAGCTTCCATGCCTTTATTTAAACCATCCATCTTAGTTTCCACGCCATCCATCTTAGCTTCCAGGTCATTCATCTTAGGCTTCCACGTCATTCATCTTAGCTTCCACGTCATTCATCTTAGCTTCTACGCCTTTCTTTAAACCATCCATCTTAGCTTCTGATGAGCCCCAGAAATGGGTAACTATATGGGCTCATTCTACCTATTATTTCAATTTAATCCACCATTCTCAATAGTTTTGTGCATGTTTTGAATATATTTATGTCAATAGAGTGAATTGGGTTGGTCACTTTACCATGTAGTCTAATGAATGTTTATTGCAGATTTTTTGGACAATTTTGGACAAAGACAAGGAATTTATGAGCAAATGACAGCCAAACTTGAGGAAAATAGCGAAGAGGACTTGTAGGAGGGGTGTCTCCTTCATTAATGACCCCTTCCTCGAATTCTCCATTAGGAGCTCGGAGTACAAAGGCTCACATTGATGATTCCAAGGGGAAGCTGAGTTCCTTAATTTTAGGAGGAATGTTGGGAGTCCCCACTTGTATAAATAAGAAGGCTTCAAGCCTCAGTAGGTTAGCCAGTTCTTAGTATATTTTCACACTTTTTTGCAGCATTGTACTCAGCTCATTTTCGAGCTCTTTTTGAGAACAATTTTTATGTGATGTAACTGCTATTTTTGATAATGAAGATGAACCAAGTTTTGAGCCAGCACTGATATTTTTCAGAGGGCTGAAGCACTTGGGTTAGGGCCCAACCCAAGCTACTCAACACCTCCTTTGTGTACTTATATTCTTTTGTTTCCATTCATGAGTCAATTTCTGCTGCATATGCTCATTTTACTTCATTAGATTGGGTTGCTTTTGATGGTTAGAATAGTTGTTTTTGCTTCAAGTTGCTTAAGTAAGTTGTTGTAGTGATAGAAAAAGAACCAAAAAGGCTAACAACAGGTCTTGATCTCCTTTCTCCCTTATTGGGACAATGATATGAGGTCAAAGCACTACTGCTACCACCAAAAACATAGTTTTTGCTCTTCCATGTAACTGCTAGTGTGATACTTTGATTTGGAAAAGTTGATATTGATTCATATTCAATTCCTTAGATAATTTCATGTCCTTTTACCATAGTTATCTTGCATGCTTTTCTGTTCATAAGATACTGCTTAGCATTTTCTGGTTTTAGGTCAGAAATTAGGTTAAGCTAGAAAAAACTTTGTTTTTTAGTTCTTGCTTTGGTCAGTTTTGAGAAGTAAATCTGCAGATCTCTTGTAGACATTGCAGCTCATAATTCCTCCATAAAACAGCCAGCAGCAGCTCACCTCTTGTAGATCCCCCAACTCATTCACCACATTTCACCAATCTGCCTTAATTTTTGCGTTGTTTTTCCATAAAGTTGTTTTCTTGCCATCTGAACAAATCCAACCATCTCCTTCGTCCCTGATCTTTCTTGACAAGCTATAGACCCCTCAAGACCTTCACGAAAGATACCAAGTAGTACTTCGAGGAGGACTGTAAAATATAGACTCACGCTCTCTTAGATCGAGAGAAGGTAGATCTTCTTCAGAATAAGAAGCGCCTAAATCTTCTTCTGGAGCAAGCTCTTCAATAGCAATCAAACCAGAAGGAAGATTTTCGATGATGACTCTTTCTACCCTAGGTGAACCAGGAACACTAGAAGACAGAGTAACAGGTTCGGATATTTGAGGTTCTTCACCTATATCACTGACAGATGCAACACTACGAGTAAGCTCGGAAACCCCAACAGCTTCAGGATTGTAACCTGTTTCTAGATTTTGGTAATCTGGGTGGACTACCAATGAAGACTCTCCTTCTTCAGGTGGACTTACTCTACTGCCGCCAAGAGTTACAAGGATTTTCAATCCTTCATAATGAGGTCAGACCTCTTCAGGAGGTGCACCCCGTGCTCTACGGGATCGCCTCAACAAATCGGCCAGACTAACAACTTCAGGAGACTCGCCCCGAAGTCTACAAAAGCGTCTCGGTGATTTAGCCACAGCTAAAAAATTTTAACTACTACACACAAAAACAAAATAAAATCTCAAGAAAACCACCTAAAGTCGCTAAAGAACCAATCAATTTTGAAACGTACGCCTAAAGAATCTAGGGCATCAAACCAAGCACAAACAGTAAGCTTCCGGACCAAAAACACTAGTTGGTGATGAAATCCAACCTCGTAGGATTCAGTACAGAAATAGCGGGTGGAAC
>APFE030947437.1:0-16026 GCA_000404065.3 Pinus taeda | reverse complement strand
GGCTAATATGAGGTTGCATCCTAGAGAAAGAGATTTATTTTAATGCAGCAGTTCACATGTTTCCAACAAATAATTTGGTCTCCCTTCATAATAGGCTTATGTTAAAATCATTAAATTTTCCAATTGCACGATGTATTGCCGAGCATTCAAGGCATTTAGAAATCATTGGTGTTGATGATGATCAATTGGACTATGAAGATTTTTTGTGTCATGGTCAGCATCTTATGTTTACATGTAGTTTATGGGTTGAATTTGGCTTGGTGAATGGTGCACTTGGTTATGTTAAGGATATATTTTATATGCCTACCTCTAAGCCACCTCAACACCCAATGTTCACAGCTGTTGTTTTTCATAAGTATGTTGGTGTTCCATTCAATGCGAGCAATCCAAATCACACCAGTGATAAGAGGAAATAAAAAATAAATGCCTTTGAAGATGGCACGGGATCTTACAATCCACAAGTCATAGGGATTGAATTTACAACGAGCGTCAGTTGATATTTAGAATAAAGACCAGTAAGGCCTTACCTTCACAACCATATCAAGAGTGAAATCAATAGATGGTTTACGCATTGCACCTCCATTCTCTTTTCAACGTTATGCGAAGATGAAAGATAGTGCATATGTTACGATTAGGAAGAAGGAAGAGGAGAGATTGAAGTCCATATCGCCATGACATACAACTAATAAGATTGTGACCTTCTTTATAGTATGTTTTTTAAATTTCTTTTACTACCCTCTTGATTTACTTTTAATATAATAATCATCTTCATATATTTATGAGATTAATAAATTCATCACGTATTTCATTGTATTATTGAGAAAGTCTATTTAGATTGTTTTTCATGTTGTTCAATTTACTTCCTTTTTTTTAAGTTCTTATTGTTCTTTTCTTTGCAGCAGGCCATTCATATATAAAAAATGAGTTATATGAAGAAATCATTCAAAATCATTTTTATAACTGGTTCATATCGATATTAATATTGTTGATTCATATTACATCATGAAATGTAAAAATGGAGGTATTGAATATTGGCCATCACCATGGCCAATATTCATTTTTTGAATATTGGCCACGATTTTATTCTTTTTCCATGGTTTTTTTCTATTGTGTTGTGAAATGAGGCTTATATTTGTAGAAATTTTTATATCATTGGGTTCATAACACTAGATTGTTTTATTTCATGTCACATTATAAGTTAAGTTTTTGCCGTAAATACAAATGGGGTGTTATGTTTTATGTATATATATATATATTATATATAATTATATATATATATGTTATTGTATTTTGCCTTTTCATTATTGATTTCACTTTTTTTTTTTTCTTTCAAATGCAGATAAAGGAGATGTGGATAATAATGATGCCATCTATTATTCCAAAACAATGCGCAATATTGCTGGAGCAATAAGTTGTCTTTCATATCTTCGGAACAAGTTTGATAGAAAACATGGGTTCCATCCTACTTTTATTGATGACCATATTCGTGTGCTAGATGAAATGAAAACACATGTAAAATACTTATTACATGTGCTCCAGAGGGAGTTTGGGAGGAGAACAAAAAGGAATTGGTTGGAAAGCATTAAGTATCATGATCATTCTACTATTGATTTAAATTGGTTCTACTCTTTTCATTGGTCTGGTTGTGTTTTGGAAGAGGCCACTCCGTAGATGAATTTTGATGGAGTGTTTCAAGTTCAATTTTGTAGTGGAATTATTTGATATAAAGGAAACAAAGAAAACATGTTAAGACTCAATGTTCTTTTTGTGGTTGTAATGTTGGTTAAATTGAATTTGTTTTATTGTTGTTGTTGTTATGTAGAAAATTGTATATCTCTGGTCTTAAAATGTCCTATTATGTTGTTCTTCTTTAAATCCAATGTGTGCAATTTATATGTGTGTTTTCCATTTATGTTCCTTTGCTCCAATGACAGTGTTACTATTTTATTTTTTCTCTTGAATTTGTAATTTTTATGGTCTTTTGTATGGATACCTTCACTTTGTTCATGTCTTTCATAAATGAAAATATTGTTTACATTTATAATATTATTGTTGGGATTTCATGTTCTAGTTGTTTATATCAATACTCTTGAGATTTATACTATTAATACATTCATGTATTGATATCAATGTATTTATGGCTTAAAATTTATTTATTGTTTATAATGTATTGATATAAATGTGTTATTATTAATGTGATGATGGTTTATCTGTTTTAATGCTTTATGGTTTACAATATGGTTCTTATATTGGTTGTGGTTTATGTTTTTTATTATTGTTTTATGTTATAACATTATTTATGTTTATAATATTGATGAAATAGATTTAGGGCATAGGGGTATTAAAATATTTAATATGACATATATTGTCTAATTTTAAAAACCAATCATTGTGAGCGTTGTCGAACATTGCGTTATAACAAAGATTGTCGCAATATGAAAATAAAAGATAAGGATGGTCATTGATATTTATTTTTCAAATTATAATATTTATCATGGGGTTTAAACATTTTGGATTTATAATATTAATCCATTGGGGTTAAAATATCAATTCTTTCCATTTTTTAATATTGATCCCTTGCATTCCTTGATCCCTTAAATATATACTATTTTTCTCTTAGGTTTATAAGATTAACCCTTGGGTTTATTTGTTCTTTGATTTTAAAATATTAATAATTCCTTTGGTTTATCATTTTATCCCTTGGGTTTATTAATCCCCTGACTTTAAAATATTAATTTCTAGGGTCTAATAATCGTTTAGGATTTTAATATTAACTTTGTTGGGTTTATTTATTCCTTGGGTTTATTAATCATTTGTTTTTATAATATTAATGCCTTGGATTTATAAAATTAGAAATGCATTGGGTTTATTCATCCCTTTTATTTATAATATTAATAATCTCTTCGTTTTATAATATTTAAAAATCCCTTGATATTAATATTAAGAATCCCTTGGATTTATAATAATAATAATCCCTTTGGTTTATTAAAACTCAATATTAAGGGTTTAATCCATTAGTTTTATAAAATTTATCCCTTTAGTTTATTTATTCTTTGGGTTTATAACACCAACAATGTCTAAGGCTTATTTATCGCTTGGGTTTATCATATCGATAATCATGCGACTTTATTAATCCTTTGTTTTTAGAATATTAATTCCTAGGCTTTATAAATCTCTTGTGTTTATAATGTCGATCTGTTGTGCTTCTTGATCCCTTAGGTTTTTAATATTTATCCCTTCAGTTCACTAATTCATTGGGTTTATAATATTAAACAGTTGGGTTTATTAGTCCCTTGGGTTTATAAAATTAATAATTCCTTTGGTTTATTAATCCCTTGAGTTTAAAATATTAATTCTTAGGGTTTGTTAATCTCTTCGGTTCTTATGTTGGTTTGTTTGGTTTATTAATTCCTGAGGTTTATTAATCCTTTGTGTTCATAATATTATTTTTTTGGGTTTACTATTTCCCACCAGTTTACTATTTCCTTGGGTTTATAATATTAAATGATTAGGTTTATTTGTTCTTTAAGTTTGTAATATTAATAATTCCTTGGGTTTATCATTTATTCCCTTTAGTTTATCAATCCCCAATATTAAGGTTTAAATAATAGTCCTAAGGTTTAATATTAATCCCTTATGTTTACAATATTTATCCCTTCAATTTATTAACGTTTTCCTTTCATAATATTAACAATCCCTAGGGTTTATCGATCACTTAGCTTTATAATATTCATAGTCACGTGGGTTGATCAATCCTTTGGGTTTAAAACATTAATTCCTATGTTTTATTAATTCCTTCTGTTTTTAATATTGATCCCTTGCAATTTTTGATCGCTTGGGTTTTTATTATTTTTCCCTTGGGTTTATTAATTCCTTAGGTTTATAATATCAAATGCTTGGGTTTCTTCATTATTCAAGTTTTTAATATTAATAATTCCTTTGCTCTATCATTTAATCCCTTGGTTTTATTAATCCCATGAGCTTAAAATATTGATTCCTCGGGTTTGTTAATCGTTTGTGTTTTTAATATTATCTTGTTGGGTTTATTGATTCCTTGGGTATATCGTTCCCTTGAATTATTAATCTGTTGTTTAATAATACTATTGCCTTGGTTTTGTAAAATTAAAAACCCCTTGCTTTTGTAAAATTAATAATCCCTTGGTTTTATAAAACCCCAACATGAAGGGTTAAATACTTGTCCAACTATTTATGATTATGTCAATATCACAATAGATTAATCTAATATGGAAATCAACCATGGTTAACCATGTTTATTTTAGGGTTTATAATAGTCATGTTAGGGTTTATATGTGTTGGGTTTATAATATCAATCCTTTGAGTTTATTGATATAAGGGTTCATATTCCTAGGGTTTAATATTATTCAATAATGATCAACAATAAACAACCATGTTTGACAATGATCAACCATTGTCCAACATCAATCACTTGGGTTTATTATTCCCTACTAAACGATGGTTTATTATGATATAAACCATGGTCAACCATGGTCCAACATGGAATTGTGAAAAGGATTGTCTCAATATCAAAAACAACGACGGTAAATAATGTTTATTTTAGTGTTTATAATATTTGTCTTAAGGTTTATAATATTAGTCCCTTGTCTTTAATATTATTCCCATAGGTTCGTAATCCCTTGGGGCTTAAGTATTAATCCATTGGGTTTATTGTTCCTTGCGTTTATAATATTAATAATCACTTTGGTTTATTAATCCTTGGAGTTTAAAATATTAATTCTGAGGGTTTATTAATTCAACAATGTTTATTTTAGTATTTTTAATATTTATCTTAGGGTTTTTATACCTTTGGTTTATAATATTAGTCCATTTTGATTAATATTATTCCCTCAGGTTCATAATCCCTTGGGATTTTAGTATTAATCGCTTGGTTTTATTGTTCTTTGGGTTTATAATATCAATCACTTGGGTTTATTATTCCCTGGTCAACCATGGTTTATTATGATGTCAACCATGGTCCATCATGGAATCGTGATAAGGATTGTCTCAACATGAAAATAAACGATGGTCAATCATGTTTATTTTAGTGTTTATGATATTTATATTAGGGTTTATATGTGTTGGTTTTATAATATTAGTCTTTTGGGTTTAATATTATTCCCTTGGGTTCATAATCCCTTGGGGTTTTAGTATTAATCTGTTGGGTTTATTATTCCTTTGAGTTTCTAATATCCATCCCTTCGGTTTATTATTCCCTAAGGTTTATAATATCGATCACATTCAACCATTGTCAATCATAACCAACCATGGTCAATCGTGTTTGAATGTCACATTGTGACAAGGATTATGTCACTATGAAAATAAACCATGTTTATTTTAGTGTTTGTAGTATTTATATTTGGGTTTACTAATGTTGGGTTTATGATATTAGTCCCTTGGGTTTAATATTATGCCCTTGGGTTTAATATTATTCCCTTGGGTTCATAATCCCTTAGGTTTATTATTCCTTTGGGTTTATAATATCAATCTCTTGGGTTTATTATTCCCTGAGGTTTATAATATTAATCACGGTCAACCATTGTCAATCATAGCCAACCATGGTCAACCATGTTTGAATGTCGCATTGTGACAAGGATTGTCTCACCATCAAAATAAACCATGTTTATTGTAGTGTTTGTAGTTTTATAAATGGGTTTACCAATGTTGGATTTATAATATTAGTCCCATGGGTTTAATATTATTCCCTTGGGTTCATAATCCCTTGGGGTTTTAGTGTTAATCCCTTAGTTTTATTATTCCTTTGGGGTTATAATATCAATCCTTTGGGTTTATTATTCCCCTAGGTTTATAATATCAATGATGGTCAACTATTGTCAATCATAGCCAACCATGGTCAACTAGGGTCGAATGTTGCATTTTGACAAAGATTGAATCACCATGAAAATAAACCATGTTTATTTTAGTGTTTGTAATATTTATATTTGGATTTCCCAATGTTGGGTTTCTAATATTAGTCCCTTGGGTTTATTATTAACTTGGTTTATAATATCAATCATGGTCAACCATAGCTAACCATGGTCAACTGTGATCAATCATGGTCTGCTCTCACATTATGAAACAAATTGTCTCCACTTAGGGGTTATATACCTTGCTTTTTTAATATTAGCCCGTTGAGTTTAATATTACTCCCTTAGATTCATAATCCCTTGGGGTTTTAGTATTGATCCCTTTGGTTTATTGTTCCTTTGGGTTTACAATATCATTCACTTGGGTTTATTATTCCACGGTTAAACATGGTTTATTATGAAGTCAACCATGGTCCAACATGGAATTGTGATAATGATTGTCTCAATATGAAATTCAATGATGGTCAATCATGTTTATTTTGTGTTTATAATATTTATCTTAGGGTTTATATATGTTGGGTTTATAATATTAGTCCATTGGGCTTAATATTATTCCCTTCGGTTCATAATCACTTGGGGTTTTAGTATTAATCCCTCAGTTTTATTATTCTTTTGGTTTATAATATCAATCCCTTGGGTTTATTATTCCCTTAGGTTTATAATATCAATCATGGTCAACCATTGAAAATCATAGCCAAGCATGGTTAGCCATGGCTTAATGTCACATTGGGACAAGGATTGTCTCACCATCAAAATAAACCATGTTTATTTAAGTCTTTATAATATTTATATTAGGGTTTACCAATGTTGGGTTTATAATATTAGTCCCTTGGGTTTAAAATTATTTCCTTGGGTTCATAATCCCTCAGGGTTTTAATATTAATCTCTTGGGTTTATAATATCAATCATGGACATCTTTATTAATTTCTTGTATTTGTAATATCAATCCCTTTTGCTTCTCGATAATTTAGGTTTTTAATATTTATCCCTTGGGTTTATAATATTAGTCTCTTTTGTTTAATATTATTCCCTCGGGTTCAAAATAGCTTGGGTAGTAATAATATAATATTTCTTGTTCAAGTAAGAATGGAGCCTTCTATTAACCAAACTAGTACATTACATATGTTACATGTCTATGCAAGTGCAAAGACCAAAACAAGAAACAACCTATTGCATGAATGCCAACAATAGGAAACAAACTAAATCCCCCAGACTTTCAAAATGTATTAAACAAGAAGGCGTGTTAAACTCCCAAGGGATCTTTGTCATCCATAGATAACTGAAGGGCATCCAATAAGCTCTAGACCATTGCTCTGGACCTGGCAGTAACATAAAACTCAATTAAAAAATTTGAAGTCCGCCCTTTTGAAAAAACGTTGGCTCTTCTATGTCGTTGATCTCTTCAAGATCCAACGGTCCCATCACTTCCCGACTTCGAAACTTGTCCTCTTCTAACGATTGTCGATCTCGGTCCACCAGATCTAACAACTCACACGTTTTTCACATGGTTAACTTGTGCACCCCATATCTGTCTAAAGAGCAGTTTTCCTCTCTCACCTCGATGCTACGTGTCACTATGAGAGTGGAATTGGAGCCAAAGGGGAATTACCACTTATTGCCTTTCCTCCACCCAAAATCCACTCATGGGTTTCTCCATCCCACTACTATCCACCCAGACCTGATGAAAACACAAACCATAGTTCTCAACAAAGTTTTAAATATGCCCCACCGAAGAAACATTCATAGTTCTTCATCATTGATCTATTCAAGATCCAATGGTCACAACACTTACCGACTTCGAGACTTTCTTCTCATTTGTCAACCATCAATCTTGCTCCTCGAAATCTAATGGCTCACATGTATTTCACATAGTTAACTTGCACACTCCAAGTCCGCCTAAAGAAAGTGGTTTCCCTCTCTCACCTAGATCCTACTTGTCACTGTGATTGGAATTCGAGCCACCAAGGAAATACCATTTACAACATTTTCTCCACTTGAAATCTGCTTGTGGTTTTCTCCAACCAACTTCTACTCGTTAACTGTCAGGTAACTTCCTCACCTGAACACCATAGATCTATCTCAATCAAGATATGTCAGTGCATAATCAGTCCTCATGCCACTGCATCCTTGGTCTACCTCCATTAATCTCAACTATCCGCTCAAATCCAATGGAATACTAATGCCAATACAATATGCGGGCTGCTATCAAACAACAAGCAAACAGTTTAGGCTTCCCTATCCTCTCGCCTGTCTCTTGAGCCTCCTTGATCCATCCTGTCAATCCATCAATCCCTATCTTCGATAGCTTAACGAAGAGAATCCTTTAACAGTTTTCCTAGGCGTAACAACTCCCAAAAGTGCTGAGTGTCCATTTCCTTATTAATCACTCCTTCATTGGCCAGATGATCAGCTAACATGTTAGATTTTCTTTTCACATGGAAAAAGCTTAAAGTTTTTAAGGTTTGCAGGTGGGTGTAGATACAGTGAAAGTCCTACAATAGCCTCTAGTGTTTCGACACTTTATCCGGTGATGTACCATTGCATATTTTCTTGGCCAATCTACTAATCAATTCTGAATCTACTTTAATGATGACATCGTGTGAATTTGAATCCACCAATATTTCCAAACATTTCTCTAAGGTCATGAGTTTCGCCATGTTATTAGTGGCATTCCCCAAGTGGCCATGAAAGATCTCCTTTATTTGACCTTGTTCATCTATGATAACACCCCCAAAACCAGCTAACTCTAGGTTGCCCGTAGATGCTCCGTCTATATTGACCTTTAAGAATCCATGTGGAGGAGGCTTCCAAATATTTAAATCTACATTTGTTTGGCTCACACCTTTGATTATGCCCCATGGGCCTACAGACTGGAGACCCAAATATAGTAGAATACACACATCCTGGGGCAAAGGAGGGTCCTCAGGAAGTTTCCTCAACAAGCTTGTGACTATGTCTTTGTGCTGCCTTAAAATTTGGTCAATTATGTGCTAGGGTTTGCTTTCTTTTTTCTTGAAGATCCGACTAAATTGCGTTCTTTCCAAACATCCCAGATGAAAAAGCTTGGAACCAGAGTCCAGGCTTTATTAATGATTTCATTCCCTGAGAATTTTTTCCTCCAATTCTTCAAAGTGTTGGGTATGCTAAGTCTATCCCTATCAGTTTGCCTAAATATTGAGGCCACCCATTCCCACATGGTAGAGGTAAAAGGGCAGAGGTTGAGAAGGTGATCCATTGTCTCCTCTTGTGAGCCACAAAGGTAACATTTGGAAGGTCCAATGAAGCCTTTTTTAAGGAGATTCTCCCAAGTTAAATTTTTTCCTTTGATGAAATAGTCAAATAAATAACTTTATTTTCATCCAATGGGTGCTCTGCCAAATATTCTTCCAAACTTGATCAGGGTTTAGGTAGTTAAATCCTATTATTACCTGTTTAGCTTCTTTGAGGTTGAAGTTTCCTTTAGTGTTATTTCCCCATCTTAGTTTGTCAGGCAAGGAGGATACCAGAATCCTCCTATGCTCTAGATCCTGAGTAAGAGAGTCTGCCTGGGCCTTCAGAGGGCTATCTTCACTATGGCATAGATCCTTCCAACTTCTCCATTTTCCATTGTTCCTTACCTTGTCCCAGAAGTAATTTTCCATAACTAGACCTTTATTGTCTGTGTCACTCTTGAGAGCTGCTAATTCATCCTTATACAAGTGGGTTTCTGTTGCCAGTTATCCTCCCAAAATCGTGTTAGGTTCCTAGCTCAAATCTCCCAGAAACTATGTTGCTGAACAATACCTTTACTTTCCCAGGCAAGGTGCCAAATGTGGGAGCCCTTAATATGCCCTGACATTCTAATGTCATCTTTCTCCTGCCAATTCTTGGCATATTTTTGTTCCCAAAGCTTAGCCCAGGGAGTTGCTAATTCCTTCATCTGCTTCCACCAGAGTTTGGCTCTTGAAACTCTGTTGATGGTTTAAGGATCATGAAGCCCCAAGCCACCATGGCTCTTGGGTTTGCAAATATTGTCCCAGGCTACTAAAGCCCATTTCTTCTTCTCTTCTCCTTTGCCCCATAGAAAATCCCCTTCTATGCTCCTGATCTATTGCTTAATTCAATTAGGAGCAAGAAGAGCTGAGAACATGAACATGGGAATTTCCTATAGGGCATCCTGTGTGAGCACAAGGTGCCCCACCAAATTTAAAGACCTACGTGTCCATTTTCTGATCTTGTCCTGAAGTTTATTTATTATTGGCTCCCACACTTCCTTACTTAGAGGTTTATCTGTGAGAGGTAAGCCCAGATACTTGGAAGGTAGCTGGCCCCTTTGAAATCCAAGAATTCTGGAGATGTTTCTCTGAATAGCAATGTTAGTGTTAAAGAAAAAAACTTTTGATTTTTTGAGGCTTACCTTTGTGCCAGCGTCCATAGCAAAGTCATTTAAGATATGTTGATCATTCTAGCTTCCCTAACTATGGGTATGCCCTGCAGCATTGTGTCTTCCACAAATTGTTGATGAGTGTTTGCCACTCCATCCAAGGTGAGTTTGATACCCTGGATTCTTCCTTCAGCATTTTAAATTTTAATCTCTCTGCCTAGCCCTTCCATCATGAGAACAAAGAGGAAGGGTGAGATTGGATCCCCTTTTCGGAGACCTCTAGAGGGTGTGAAGAGTTTTGAAGGAGCACCATTAAGCAGGATGGAAAAACTAGTCGTGGTAACTAGTGCCATAAACCATCTTATCCAGTTTTGGTCGAAGCCATAGGCTCTTAGAATTGCCCTTATATAAGACCAACTTAGCTTGTCGTAAGGTTTCGCTAGGTCTAGCTAAATGTTCATACCAGCTTGTTTGTTTATATTGAGAGAGTGTACCACCTCATGAGCTTCGATGATGTTATTGACAATTTGTCTTCCTTCCACATAGCCCGTTTGCTACTCTGAGATGAGAGTTGGTAAAAGGGGCTTGAGTCCATTGGTGATCACCTTCAAAATAATTTTATACACCACATTAGATAAAGTTATGGGTTTGAAACCATCCAGAGTCATGGCTTTCTCCTGTTTTGGGATCAAAGCTATGAAGGAAGTGTTAAAAGCCTTCAAAATAGTTTTCTAGGGGGCTTTGAAGAATTCTACATTGAACCCATCTGGGCCTGGAGCTTTTCCATTTTTCATTTCATTGATCACTTCACTAACCTCCTCTTCCAACACTGGCCTGTTAAGATTGTGGTTGTCCTCTCTGGTAACCAGCTGAGGGATATGCTGAGTGAACCTGGATCTATCCTCCAGAGGCTCCTCTGCTATACTGAGGAAATGTTGTAAAAGGATAGATTCCATGTCTTTGTGAGAGACGATTTCTCTCCCTTGAGAATCTTTGAGCTTTGTGATTATGTTATGTGCCCTATGATCCATGGTGGATTTATGAAAGAACTTTGTGCTCCTTTCTCCCTCTCTAATCCACTATATCCTTGATTTCTATCTCCAGAAAATCTCCTCTTCCAAGCATTGATCTTCCCATTCTTCCTGCAAAGAATCGGCTTGCATTTTCTGCTCCTCAGTAAAGCCCTTTGTGATGTTGATCTGATTGATCTCCTGGAGTTTCTGCTCAACTTCTCTTTTGTCTTGGAATATATTTCCAAATTCCTTTTCGTTCCAATATTTAAGCCTGTATTTGATATGTTTAAGTTTCTATTAGATCAGGAACATTCTAGTGCCTTTAATGCTGAAATCTTCTCTCCACCATTTGTTAATATTACTAGTGAATTCGGGGTGAGAGAACCATGAATTTTCAAACCTGAAAGGTCTGTTTCTTGGTGTGCTCATAAAAGTGGCTTCCAGCTGTATAGGCCAATGGTCCAAACCTCTGAAAGGAAGAATACAAGCTGTCATGGTATGGCTTGAGGGAAAGAGGTCCTCTGAAATAATAAATCTATCTAGTTTAGAGGCAACTTATGAAGCCCCTCCCCTCTTGTTGTTCCAGGTGAAGGTTCCATTTATTGTTTCAGTGTCCACTAACGCGATGTTCATTATGAAGTTCTACAAGGCCATGGAGTCTCTGCCTAGCTATCTGATACCTCCTTTTTTCTCTATAAGAGATCTCATCATATTGAAATCTCCTGCAACTATCCAGGGAATATTAGGGTGTCTTGCTCTTAGTTCCTCAAGGGAGGTGAGAAGCATGAGTTTCTCTTTTTTCTTTTGAGGTCCATAGACATTTGTGATCATGTATATCTCCTTATCACCTAGAGGTTGACATACCAAAGAAAGATAGTTTCTAGATGCCTCAGCATCCAGGATTCCAAATTTTTGGGGATCCCACAACATGAGAATCCCCCCTGCTGAGGTTTTTGCTTTAACCTTTAGATACTCATACTTTATTAGCCATTTATTATGAATTTCTCTAATATTATCCATCGAACATTTTGTTGCCTGAATAAAAATCATATCTGGTTTTTCTTCTTTTATTCTATTACTGAGATTTCTTTGTTTCCTTCTATTTCATATGCCTATAATATTCCATGTTGTGAGCTTCATTAAGAAAGGTTTGTAAAGGAATAATTGGTGAGATATTTCATCTTACCTAAGTTAATCAGTAGTTTCCCACATTCGTTTGGCAACTCATTCTGTCTTTTTCTTCCTCTTTTCCTGCCTGGGTTCTTTTGAGATTGTGCTTGTGTCTCCTCCATCATTTTGACCCCTCTATGCTCCTAGATTTCATGATTTATTTTGACTCTATATCCCTTCAATTGTGATCTCCATTAGAAGAGCTATTGAACCCTATCATATTCCTCTTTTGGCAAGGTGTCCACTCCTTTGGTTGTCCCTTGTTCCATAAATTTCTCTAGATCTAGATTTTCCCTATCTAAAATCTCTTGCAGTTCATGATCCTTGATTCCCACCTCACTTCGAGTTATCTCATGGTCCCTATTTATCTCCATAGTGCTTGGAATATCATCCTTTTTCTAGTTGTTTTCTATGATATATTCCATGTTGTCATCCCTTTCCTTGTCAGTGATAATGTTCTCCATTTCCTGGTTTATTTCTTTGTTTCCTTCTTCTTCTTCTACGATCTTAAAGCTATTGTGGCTCAGTTGTCTTTCCTCAATGATCTTATTTTGCGGCTACTTTCCACCTTTACCTTTTCCCCCAACCTTGGTAAAACCCTCAGGATTTTTATCCACAATGGTTTTCACATTTATGTCCATGCTGTTTGTTGGGTAGTCTCTATATAGATGCCCATGCTCATGGCATTCGTAGCACCTAAATGGGATGTGCTCATAGTCTACTGCCTACACCCATTCTTCATCATATACTTCTAAAATTATTGCATTCGAAAGTGCTCCAGATAAGTCCATTTCCACACGTATCCAGGAGAAGGAGGTGTATTTTCCTTTCATAGTCACATCTGAGAACTTTAGAAAATGCCCCAGTTTGTTGCCTATTGTTTTCAAAGATTCCGGTAGCCAATAATCTAGTGGATGGGAGTATAGTCTGATCCATACTAGTATCAATGTGAATGTCTCGCGTTCTAGGACAAAGTTCATCATCCATGGCCACATGTAGAGGCCTACAACAACACAAAAATATGGTCCTCCTTCAAACACTTTGTCTTTATCCTCTAGGCTTGTGAATACTATTGTGAAGAAGACCTTAGATCCCAAATGAAGGTGTATTTCCCCATTTGGCTTCCAGTGGCTGCTTATCCATACATGTAGTGCCCTCTTCGTCAGCCATATCCCCATGAATTTTCATATGACCACATATTCCATCATATGATCCCTATGTGCTTGTAGCACTGGGTCACTTAATATGACCCGAGGAATGATGTTCGACTTGGGTTTGTAGACCCCAATTGTCCTTATGGAAGTAGGTTTTTGACTGCTACCCCCTTTCTCCTTTTCCTTACTTGCTTCTTGTTGATCCCCTCCCTATTAATGAGATCTGTTTCTTCCCAATATGTCCATGTTAGTTGCCTTTGTTGCCTTCTCTATAGGTTTCTTGAAACGTTGCTTCCCGCATGCTTCTATCTATAACTACTTGACTGTAGGAGGGAGCAGCGCTCCCCCGTCTGTGTCCTGCCATGGTGCCCAACATCAAAACCCTAACGCCAACCCTAGATCAAGTTGCAGAGCCTCTCACCTCCCCCTACACACATAAAATTCGTAGCATTTTATTCAGAAATAATATAATAATATTATAATTATAATAATACAATATAATTGTTTTTTTTTTTGTGAATTAGTCTACTCCTATTATTATACAAAAAAAGTTACAGTGAGGTAAGCCTCAAAGATTCTCTCCATACTGACTATGGATTGAGTAGTTGACTAACATTGGAGAGCAAAACTTCCCTGAGAACTGACTTGTCCAAAAACAACCGTGAACTAACCAGGTAGAATTACCGATAGACTTCTAAAAGCTGACTTGACCCAAAAAAAACCATAAACTACCCAGAATGCATTAAAAACAAAGGTAGAACCTTGCAGAGTCCAAGCATGGACTGAACTGAAACAGACTCAAACCCGAACATAACTAAACAAGAGGACAACATTACCAAGATGATAACAAAATCCACCAAGTGAAGTTGGTGTAGACCTGAAACCAGCATGTATACTATGGAATGCAAAGGACGCAACCTCCTGTTTCATTTGCAGGACCAAAAAAGAAGTGGAGGCGTGTTCATTCGTCCACGGAGGTCGAAGGCTGCTCCTCGACTATCCTACACCCATACTGCTCTGAGGCACTGGAATCTGACTGAAGGACTGCATTGTTGGCTGGCTCGATTGGACCCGCAACCACTCCAGGGTTCACCGCGGACAGAGTTCCTGGGCACTGGACAGGAGTGGTCTGCCTATGCTCTGAAGAGGCTCCAGGTTGAGCCGAATTCTCACATTTCTCAATCTTGACTGAAAAGATAAAAGAGGAATTTTCCAGGGTACAAGGAATTCGAAAATGGGTGGTGGGATGAGCGTTGTGCACACAATCCTCATTACGAGCTCGCCCTCTACCTCTTCCCCTGCCTCTCCTAGACACCTGGGATTCCATCTCATCTGAGGAAGGGTCCGAGGTATTGGAGGAGCGCTATTGGATAGCCCATCCTCTTGAACCACCCCGAGAACCTCCCCTCCTACTGATAAGTCTGAGCCGCTCACGTGACATTCTGAAGACCTAGGTGAGGTGACATGGGAGCGAAGGCACAGTGAGCCAGGAAGGCAAGGCGATGGAGGCACAAAGGGGCGAGGAATTAGAACACAGGGAGCGACCATAATAGAGGGAAGAGTAGAGGTGGGTGATCCTGTGACAAAGGTCGATACCCCAAGAGACAGAGGCCGAGACCCACAGAGACGAAGGCCGAGACCTCGACTGAGACAGAGGTTGGGACACCAAATAAAACAGAGGCCGAGACACCAAATGAAACAGAGGCTGAGACACCAATTGAAACAATGCCGAATTGCTTGTCCAAGCCAGCGGAAGCGAACTATTATAATGGCGCATTGAGTCACCTGGAGCAATCACCATGACCCGGCAGAGGATCTGAGACCAAATCGCGGGAGAAGCAATCAACAGGAGTTCCATCGTGCTGTGAACGGTGGACTGCAGGTAGGAGTTGATGGCTGCATTCAATTTAACTATGCGGGGACTGTATGCCGTCCCAATGTCCATACAAGTGGCGGGACTGGGCTTCCACTTGCCCAGTGGGTGCGCCATCCTCGTATGTCTCTTTAAATCAAACACCCGTAGCTGAGGTCGGGTAATCCTAAAGCACCAGTGAAGTGCATTCCTGATGGAGTCGTGCATCATCTGAGTCATTGAGAGTGCGTGAGAAAGGAGGGAGCTGCAGGTTGACCCTTGGTTGGCCAATCTATCTACTACCTTATTGGCAGTGCATATGACATTCTTGAAAATAATGCTATGGGGGCGCCTTAGCCTTGTTGGCATTATGTTTCAAGTGTTGTCCTTGATGGCAACTCACTCAGACGTTGGTACAGGTGATGGCAACTTAATCAGAGGACAGATCTCAGTACAACAGGACAAGAAAGAGATATACGCAGGTTCATCAAGGAGAACAAGCGTATACACGCAGGTTGGATTCAGTAAAAGCGCGTACATGTGAAAAGTACCTTTGGTCCATGGCAGTTAGTCCTTGGAAGTTGTGCCTATG
>APFE030947435.1:0-16616 GCA_000404065.3 Pinus taeda | reverse complement strand
TTCTAGGAAAGCATAGCAAATAGTCTTTTCATGATTCACATTCAAGAGCACATAGAAAACTTGAACTCATTCATTCAGATTTATGTGGTCCAATGCCTATTCCTTCTGCAAATGGAAATCAATATATCATGACATATATTGATGACTACACCAAATGTGTCGGGTTTATTTATTGAAGAACAAATTTGATGCTTTTCAAACATTGAAGAATTTTCATAAATGGATTGAAAATGATGCACAATCTCATATTGGGTCTATTCGCACTGATAATGGAAAAGAGTACACATCAAATGAATTTGAAAACTATCTTCGCCAACATGGGATAACACATCAAATAACTGTGCCTTATAATCCCCAATAGAATGGTGTAGCTGAAAGAAGAAATATTACATTTCTACCATTCACTTAATAATTATTGATAATTAAATTAAAATTCTGAAAATCTCATTTCAACACAAACACATCATCTAAATGATATTAAATAATTACATATTTAAAAATTAACTAACTTTATCTATTTCATTCATTATCATAATAAATAATTTGATTTTAAAACTAAGACAAATACTGTATATATTATAAAACTATATTTTTAAAATTTAGATTATGACAAATTTTGTCTTAAATAATGCATTCAATAAAATATAGTTTAAATTTATTTATAAAAATAGCATCTTATATAATATTTAAATTAGATATATATTCTTATTAAAACATTACCATCAATAATAAATAATATATAATAATTAATAATAATAAATAATAATATATATTTTTTAAATAAAGTTTTTAATTAAATTTAATATTATTATTTTATTTATTTAATATTTTTTTAACTATTTTAAAAAATTTCAATTAAAATAAATAAATTTGAATAAAATTATTTTAAATATAAAAAATATATTTAATTACATTTATTATAAAAATATTTTCAATAAAAAAAATTAATATAAATATATATTTAAACTTATATAAATTGTGTTTACCTAAAGTTTAAACCCCGTTTCAAGTTTTATATATTGATTTTAATTTATATTAAAATTGATATAAATTTATATAGGTTGAATTATGAATTTTAGATAAAAATGGGGTAGTTTAAAGAAATTAAATGTGATGTCAGAGTTAAGTAAATGTGTCTTTTATTTCTTATTTTTTTGGCATTTAAGTTAAAAGAGTGTTTGGAAATTAATGGCCTCGAACTCAGTGGTATGGTTATTACTCTTCTATTTTATGTTGATGATATCATTCTTCTAGCTAGAAGCCATGATGATCTCAGCAAGCAGCTTAAGATACTTCATGATTAAACCTCAAAGATGGGTTTGACAATTAATATCGACAAGATTAAAGTGATGATAATTAAATCTAAAAATATCAACCATGGTAATTTCATCTATGATAAGAATTACTTGGAGGAGGTTTCTTCATACAAATATTTAGGTATTAACATTCATCATCACCTCAACAAGAGTTATTAGAGGTTGGAAAGCTTATTATGAGCTTAAAAACATTTGTAAGTCAGTTGATCTTTGGATTTGGAGTAAAAAAAATGTTAATTTTTGAGACTATGAGGCTCTTGCCACCCGTGTTATTTTATATGGATGTGAGGTTTGGGGTCACTGTATATCTAGAGAGTCGTGGAGGAAGATTGAGATGATTAAAAAGCAATTTATAACCTACAACCTCAGATTAAAGGAAATATTGTTTATCATATCCTCTTGATCAAAGATAGTATTTCCCCCATTGAAAACATGACTATGTTTAGGTATCTTATGTATAAGAAGAATATTTACAACATGGAAGCTAAGAGGTTTCCCAAAATCACTTCTAACTCTAGCTAAGGTCCCCACCTCCATCTCAAGCATGAACGGCATAAGGATGCTGAGTTTGCTCAACCACCATTGGGGGATAAAGGAGGAGACCATCTTGAGGAATAAGGATAGTATTAAAAACACTATTACCTCCAAATTTAAGGATAAATTGTGGGATGATAAAGAGTTAGAGGGAAAAAAAAGCTAAGCTATTATAAGGAGGTGATCAACCCCACCATTGCTAACCAATTTTACCTTTTTGTCTTGACCAATACCAAGAAGAAAACAAACATTGCAAAGATAATAAGAAATAATTTTAATGAACTTCGAAGTGAAATCTCCCAAAAAACCATGGGAAGAAAGAATTTGCCACATTTGTGATACTAAGAGGATTGAACATGAAAAGGCTCTTACTCACATATGTTTTCATTTCCAAAACATTTGCCACACTATCAACTTTCTTGACTAATTAAGTCAATAAAACTATAGTGATCTTAGAGCTCTTTTTTCCCTTCTTTTTGATCATAAAAATAAAATATTAAAAAGTAGCAATTAATCTCTTATTTTCTCAAGTTCAGATAAACAACATCCGTCTTAATAAAGATTAATCATCATATCATTATCTTATTTACTTATTTACTTATTTGACCCAATTATACATTTTAATAAATAACAAACCCATAAATCTCCCCAAAGGTCGGGACGGGGATAATCTGTTGTTTCAGACATATACTTATGTGCCGTTGAATGTGGGGATTAAGTTTAAAATGTATTGTAATTTAAAAACTAAACGGTCGTCTGTCGCACCCCACAAGTCACCGGACTCACTCTAAAGTCCACAAAAAATCAACATATAAAAGGCCGACCTATTCTGTCAATATACCCTCATTCTCCAACGCAAACACCGATATAATTTGTTTGCAGGATTGGTGCAAATTCTTCACAATTTTCAGACGCTTATATTAATAATACAAAATTATATTTGGAATAGTTTAATCGGTGATCTAAGGTTGAATCTCTGAAACCTGATTTTCAGCAAAATAATAAAAATCATCATCATGAGAAAGCAAGCGGAATGCAATTTGGCAGAAGAATTGCGATGCAATAGGGCTGATAGCAGGCATTGGCGGTGTTGTAATCCCCGGGTGAAGGGTAGCAGTTACTGCGAACATCATCGGGACATGTTGCGAACATATTCTTCTAAGAGAAAGCAAATTAGGAAGGACAGGTCTGTTATTACAATACTGCTACTCGCTTTCCATGTTTTTCGCAAATTCCAGTTTTAACTTTTTATATTAAAACTCCCATGAATTGTTCTGCAGGTCTCAGGTATCGAAGATTGGTCTGGCAAGACAATGTCCTACCAGTAACCTCGAGATAAAGGACTCTGAAATAATTTCTGAAACCACTGTGTTGCCTAACAATAATAAGCCCAAGATGAAGGAATCTGAAATAACTGAAACCACTGTGTCGCCCAAGAATAATAAGTTCAAGATCAAAGAATCTCAAATAACTGAGATCACCGTGTCGCCCAACAATAATAAACCCAAGATAAAGAAACC
Organism: Pinus taeda; assembly: GCA_000404065.3. Lineage (NCBI taxonomy): Eukaryota > Viridiplantae > Streptophyta > Pinopsida > Pinales > Pinaceae > Pinus > Pinus taeda. The sequence continues at coordinate 13,246 of APFE030947435.1, read as the reverse complement.
TGGAATATCTGAAACTGAAACCACTGTGTCACCCAACAATAATAAATCCAAGATAAAGAAACCTGAAATATCTGAAAATGAAACCACTGTGTCACCCAACAATAATAAGCGCAAGATAAAGGAACCTGAAATAAATGAGACCGTTATCTCTTCCCATGATGGAGTAGGTTTGGAGAACTTGAGCGAAATTGGATTACCAACAAATTTTAAGAGAAGGAAGATCATAACAAATAGGTGGGTAATGCTTTTTTAAATCATAATTTCCGAAGTTTGCTCAATTTACTGTTTGTATATTAACTGTATCAATAATTGTTTTGCAGTTCCGAAGGATTAACGGTTGGCATAACTAAACAATGTATAAGTGGTGGATACAAGATAAGGGAAGCTGGCATAGCTGAAACCACTGTTTTGCCTCTGAATATACTTCTTTTGGATGACCTGAGAAATGTTTTAACAGTGAAGACGTGGCGAGAAAATCTTAGTGCAGCAGAAAGATGCAAACTGCGTGCATTGCTTCCAAAAGGGCAGGAGAATGTGGTGGAATCTTTGCTTAATGGAGAGAATTTTCACTTTGGGAATCCAGTGATAAAGTGGGGAGCCGATGTATGCAAGGGGCAGCAACAACCTGAAGCTCTACTGAAAAAAGAATCTGAATTGAAGATTTCTCAGTCGGAGTATTTCAAAGATCTGAGAACGTATCATCACGGTTTCATTGCCCGCATTGATGAGTTGGAGCAACTAAGTGAATCTTGTAATCACGATGAATCAAAGTTTTTGCATGAGCTGAAACGATGGAGGAGAAGCACCGAAGGGAATCGAGAAATGTAGAGAGGATTCTTTATGTGGGTATGGCTCCATTCACTCATGAGGTCGACGGATTCGCATAATTGTTGAATGGTACATTCCTAATAACAATATCATATCTCCCAAATAGGGAGATAGTTCACTCATACAATTTAAACTAACAATTGTATCGAGAGGTACAAAGAATGCTCCCTAGTAAACTTAGGATTTTATTTTTTATGCAAATTTTAGCAATAAAATTGTAAATATATTTGATATGTGTTTAGATTGGTCTATCTAAGTCTCTCAAGAAATGAATCTAAAAATTTTCAAAAACGAATTTTGCCACTCTACCAATAACGTCAAGAAATGAATCTAAAAATTTTCAAAAACGAATTTTTCCACTCTACCAATAAAATTTGATATGTAGAGTAAGATATTTTTGGACAAATCACAATGAAACTATAAGTGTGTGTTATGAAGTAAGTCGCTGACCAAATTCATGGTCAGCTTTTCTATGGCTACGTCATCCAAAAACTATGGCATTTGACTTATAGCAAGAAGAAAGTGAACCGTGAAATTATGACATGTTAAGCGGCGCCATCTGCACAGAACTTGTAAGGTAAGTTGTTCCTAATCACCTGGTATTCCAAATATTTCAAATGTTGTTACGAAGTTGAGCCTGGATGCCTGTCGTCATTGCTTCAAGGATCATGTCGAGTTTCTCCTGCGATACATACTTACCATTTACTTCACGAATGGGAATTACTTGTGGTGAAATATTATCTTGTAGACACTGGGTTTTGTTTATCTGAACCACTACTTCCTCAGTGCTTTGTGTGTCAGGAAAGTAGCCCCTCACGTTAGAAATATTAAAGTAAAAATTTATGCGGAGAGGCAGAGTAGTGACTTCGGCGAAGCTCAATTTCGCGGAGTTGCCCGGAGTGGCGGAGCTAGATTTCGTGCAGTTACATATAGACTTAAAAAACACCAATATTCACTTAAAAAGGTAATAAAGTTTGGAGCTAACACACTAAAACTTGATTTCTAAATGGCGGAAATACATTATTAAAACAAAGTTTTTATGGTGGATTACACTTAAGCGGAATAACAACACAGTAATGTTGTTTTTCAGGGGTCACCAAAATTTGCTCTACCATTTTCTCCTCATAGACTTGCTTTCTTTCTCTCCTTTTTTTGCAAAATGATTCTTATATACATATTTATCTCAATACAGTAAAACATAGTAATGTTGTTTTTCAGGGGGCCACCAAAATTTGCTCCACCATTTTCTCCTCAGAGAAGAGAATGGCTCTCTTTCTCTCTTTTTTTTGCAAAATGATTCTTATATACACATTTATCTCAATACACAATTTGACATTTTTTTTTTTGCAAAATGATTCTTATATATATATTTATCTCAATGCACAATTTGATACTAATACATGAACATAAAAATAATTAATAAGATGTTGTTATTGAGTGTGGAAACTAAATAATCTCAGAATGAATGCTTGCCCATATCTAATTACCAAAATACATTAAATGCCTTAAATTCTTTGCTGTGTTGAGGAATGGTTCGTGTGGTATTCGGTTCTGGCTTCAGTCCTTCCATCTTCAAATAGAGACGCAAGTTCCTTCCATCTTCAAACAGAGACGCAACTTGCAAAAAATACTTCTTACAAGTATGGCAGATGTCAGGGTGTTTAACGTGGTGGTTGGGATTAATATTTCCAACACTCTCCCTTAATCACAATTGCCTCCATTGACAATTCCCAAACAGTTTCAGAGATAAACAAAACTTTCACGTGCTAACGGCTTTGTGAAGATATCAACAAATTGATCCTATAACCTACATTACTGCAACAAAATTTTATCATTGTTAATCAACTCTCCGATAAAATGATATTTAGCATCAATATGCTTGGTCCTCTTGTGAAAAACATAATTCTTTGACAATGCAATTGCTAAGTTGTTGTCGCAGAAAATAGTTGTCATTCCCTCTTGGTCATGACGAAGATCCCTTAACATCCTTCTCATCCAAACTGCCTGACACGTTGTTGTGGTTGCTGTGACATATTCAGCTTCTGTTGTTGACAATGACACTATTGGCTGCTTCTTGGAGGCCCATGAAATGGCTCCGAAACCCAAATGAAAAACATATACTGAAGTGCTCTTTCTGTCATTGACACTTCTAGCCCAATCACTGTCAGAGTAACAAACCAGCCTGAAATCACTTCTTGTTGTGTACAAAATGGCATAATGTTTTGTCCCATTGAAATACCTTAAAACCGTTCTCACTGCTTGAAAATGTGTCTCATTGGGTTTCTACATAAACCTCGACACCAAACTCACTGCATACATTATATCCAGCCTAGTGGTAGTCAAATACATCAAGCTCCCTATCATGCTTTTGTATAATGTTGGATTGACATTGTTGATGCAATTTTCTTTATTCAACTTCAACCCCATGATAGCTGGACTTGTTTTTCTACATTTTAAACCTCTCCAAAATGTCTGCCACATAATTCGCTTGAGAGATAAAAATGCCATTTTATGTTTGCTTCATTTCTATGCCCAAAAAATATCTTAACAATCCCAAGTCAAAGATTTCAAATTCACTCTTCATGACTTGTTTGAAATCAGCGATGAGGAAATCATCACTGCGTGTAAAAATAAGATCATCTACATATAAGACGACAATGAGAATCTTACCTTCATTCTCTTTGATGTAGAGAGTGGGTTCACCGTCACATTTGTCGAAACCATTGTCCAACAAGTAGGCATCTATCCTACTGTACCATGCGCGTGGTGCTTGCTTCAACCCATAAAGAGCTTTACTCAACTGATACACTTTGTCTTCTTGGCCTTCTATCTCATAACCAGGTGGTTGTGCAACATACACTTTCTCTTTTAGCATTCCATTCAAAAATGCTGATTTTACGTCCATTTGATACACTCTCCATTTATGTTGTGTGGAAATCGCTACAACTTTGCGCATTTTCTCCATCCTCGCAACTAGTGCGAACATCTCTGCATAATCTCTTCCATGCTGCTGCTTGTATCCTTTGACAACTAACCTTACTTTGTGCCTTTCAATCTTTCTCTCAATGTTACTTTTGGTCTTATAGACCCACTTCACTCTAATGACTTGTTTTCCTTTCGGAAGGTTCACTAACTCCCATGTGCCATTCCTTTCTCTTTCTTCTACTTCTTCCTCCATTATCGCAACCCATTTTTATTATTTGACTGCATCCTCAAAATGGATTGGGTCATCTACATGAAAAACAAGGCAAATAAGGAATTCAGACCAGCGCTACTATCAACTTCATATTGCTCATAAATTTCACTTAAATTTCTGAATTTTGGTCTTCTTGTGCTTGCTGAAGATGGGCTTGACATGTCACTTGGTGTCATGCTTGGCGGTGTTCTTGGAGAAGCACTTGCTTGGCTGCGCGAAGTTGTCCTATTATTTGTTGATGGTGTTGCTTGTTGTTTGCTTTGTTGCGCTTGAATAGCAGTAGAGGGAGTCACTGTTGAGGAATTACTTATTGTTGTTAATTCCTCTTTGTCCTCATGTGATATACATGCTTTGATATTGGTTGTCTTTTCTAAACTTCCATCCCATTCTTCCTCTTCTATGGACTACACATCTCTGCTAATTATGACCTTCTTGGTTAATGGATTGTAGAGTTTGTATGCCTTGGATTCATCACTATATCCAACAAATATACATTTCTCCTCCTTGCTATCCAACTTCTTCCTCAAATCATCTGTGACATGTGCATAAGCCACACATCCAAAAATTCTTATGTGAGTAACACTATGCTTTCTTCCACTCCATGCCTCTTCAGGAACTATGTTCTGGATGCTCTTGGTTGGACATCTGTTCAAGATATATGGTGAACAAGTGACAACTTCAGCCCAATAATCATTTGGCAAATGATTTTCCTTCATCATACTTCTTGCCATTTCCATAATGGTCCTATTCTCCCTTTCTACCACACCATTTTGCTAAGGTGTATACCTTGTTGTAAATTTCTTGTGAATTCCATGCTCCCTACAAAAACGAAGGAAATCATTTGATATGTATTCTCCACCTCTGTCAGTCCTTAGGACTTTGATGTAGTGTCCACTTTTCTTCTCAACAAGAGCCTTGTATTGGTGAAAGCGCTTAAAGACTTCATTTTTCTATTTTAGGAGAAAGACAGATGTCTTCCTTGTGTAGTCATATATGAAGGTCAATAAATAGTAGCTGCCACCAATTGATGGTGTCTGCATTGGTCCACATAAATCTAAGTGGACAATCTCCAAAGGTGTATTTTCTCTTACTGACTTTCCTATTGTAAATGTCTCTCTATGTTGCTTGCCCAAGATACATCCTTCACATAGGTAGTCTAGTTTTTCTATGAGTGGTAGTCCCTTCACCATGCCTTTCTTATGTAGCAAATTCAAACCCCCAAAGTTGAGATGTCCAAATCTCAAATGCAATAACCAGTTTTCATCTTTGACCTCTTCTTGAAAGTTTACTTGTGTGACAACTGCATATTTTCTTCCATTCTCGTATGAGTTCATTGAGAGTTGTGCTTGTGCACCTTCTTTCTGCAAATCTAACTTTAATTTGAGGGGGAACATTCTATTGTTTGTCATCTGAACCTTTGCAATCAACTGTTTGCTTGGAGGCTTATTGAAAATTGTGCATACATCATTCTTGAAAAAGACATTATAGCCCTTTTGCATGAGTTTTCCAATGCTTATGAGGTTATGCTATAGACCGTGGAAAAAATAAACATCTGATATGTACTTCTTCTCTCCCTTCTTTGTTAGGATATTAATTCTTCCTTTCCCCATGACAGAGGCTTTGCTATTAGACCCTAATGTCACTTCAAATTTCACACTTTCATCTAGATTGAAAAAACATTTGTATGTTTCCTGACATGTGGTTGCTACACTCTGAATCTAGATACCATATATCACTCTATTTTTCTTATGCTACACTACAAGCTAAAAACATACTATCATGGTTCTCATTTTCTTTTGTGAAATTTACACATGGTTTGTTACTAATGTCATATTGTTTCTTTCTACATTCATTTGCATAATGACCATACTTCTTACAGTAATGCCATTGAACTTGAGATTTATTATACCTCTCACCTTGTGCCTAATTTTGGCTTGGGCCTTGACTTGGATTTTGATTGTTGCCTCTTCCATTTGAGTTTGAAGGGCTGCTTCTTCCACCTCTGTGTGGGCTTCTTCCTCTTCCTCTAGCACATGATCTTCCTCTGCCTTGACCTTGACCAAATGATACTTGGTCTTTAAAGCATGCTCCAATGAGGAGCTTGTTTCTTTATTCAGTCTATGTTCATGAGAAATCAGTGATGCATTAAGCTCATCCACTGAGAATTATGAGATATCCTTTGTCTCTCCCATGGCCACAACAATGACATCAAACCTTGATGGCAAACTTCTCAAAAAAATTTCAACTACTCAAGTGTCTCACTATGAGATCTGATTTGAGTAACCAACCCACTTACATGTGTAAAAAATGAATCTACATTCTTAAACTCTTTTATACAAAGTGTTCCAAATATTTTCTCAATGTTTGCAGATCTGTTGTCTTAACTTTTTCCATGCCTTGGTAGGCTGTCTGGAGGGTGTCCCATGATTGCTTGGACTTCGTTGTTGTTGCAACCCTTGGGAAAATACTTTCATGAACTGCTTGGAAAATATAGAATAGGGCTTTTGAATCCTTCTTCCTATTATCCCTTAACAAATCTCTTTCTAGTTGAAAAAGGCATTGTATGTTGTTGCATCTGCTGGTTCTTGAAAACCATTCTCCACCAAATCCCAAATGTCTTGAGACGAAAGTAAGGCCTTCATTGTAATATCTCAATAATCATAATTTTTGTCATTAAACTGAGGTAGATGAGGATTAGTCAAACTTGTGCTTGATGTTGCCATTTCTGAGTGAAAAAAAACTTTCTACGTGCTCGTAAATATGCTCCAAAAATTCTTCCCTCAAAACAATTTAACTGATGATAAAAACACTTGTTTTTACACTAATAGAGTTGAACCTGCTTTGGTATCATGTTAGAAAATTAAACATAATTTACGCGAAGAGGCACAATGGTGACTTTCGCAAAGCTGATTTCGCCCAGCTCAAATTAGTGTGGCAGTGAATGCCGGTATGAACTTATATTACTACATAATTAGAATAATAAAAGGTTTTAGTTATGAACAAGAATAATTCATGTGCTTGGTTTTAGTTATGAATGAGAATAATTCATGTGCTTCTATTGTGTAGGTTTATTTATTGAGTTTGCTATTACAAGATTTATCACTTTTAAACTTATTTTTATATTAAGATATTATTTTAATTTTAATTATTTAAAATTTAGTAAATTATTTTTAATAATTATATACCAATCTTATTGATTATTTATGTTTTACATAAATTTAAAAAAAATAATTAACTCTCAAAGGATTAAGATTAAGTTTATGATTCATTTCCTTCATATTATATTAAATATTAGAGTGAGATATAATTGTTGAATATAAATGTAAAACACGTGTGAATTATATTTTTACGCCGTAACGCGTTTCCCTCTGAAATCAACTTCCCTCATCGCTTACTTGTCATTTTGTGCACCATACAATTAGATGTTAGACGATTAGACAAATTTGAAGCGTTAGATCAATGGCAAGGGAATAGACACGGGCGGAATGGAAACGGGACAGGCAGGGCCGGAATGGAAACGGGACAGGTATGTTATGTTATTCGCGCAATGGTGTTCGTTCCACATGGGATTCGCTTTTCGTTCCTGAGCACATCGTTATCGTTTCCTTATATCTTGCAAGTGAAGATGAAGGCGAGTGCAGTCCTAATTTCAGTTGTATTACTCTTTGCTACGTTTCTTAGGTCTGCTTACTCTGCAGATCCAGATCCCGTCAGAGATTTTGTGACGGGATTGAGTACCTTCACTTTGCGTAAATGGAGATGTTAGTAACGATACGGGCGGGATTCGAGCTGCAACCAATCCTCAAAACTTTCGTGCAGTCCGGTAAGATATTCACATCATTCATATTCACGTATTGTTTGCGTGTAGAAATATTTTGTTTGTATGGTCTGTACATTAAATTAATTAACGGTGTTAAATTGATTTTGCAGAACACAAGGGCTATCTGTAGTGAGGTTTAAAATGGTTCCGTGTGGAAGCAACCTTCCTCACACACATCCAGGAGCTTCAGAAGTTCTCTCCCTTTTGTCTGGTGGACCCCTTCAAGTTGGCTTTGTTGACACCACTGGTATTAATCCAACTCATGCCAACTCATCTTATTCTCTTATTATCCTGACGTGTATTCACTTCTTATTATTATTATGTATATATATATGATATGATCATTCAAATTGATTTGCTGTAAATTAATAATTCATTTAGGTGCGTCACACATTGATATTATTTACCCGGGGGATGTTACCGTATTTCCCAGAGGTGTGCTCCATTTTGAACTCAACGTTGGAAAGGTGGAAGCTGAGTATTTGTCGGCACTTAACAGTGAAAATCCCGGAACTTTGGTATGCCTATATATCTTCATTATAATTTGAAACCTAGTGCCGCAATATTTCGAATGGTTATTGATTTTATAACGTTATGCGTTCCTATATTGCTTTATATGATTTCAGACGGGCACCGAAGCTCTATTTCATATTCCCCTGAGAGCGCTGGCAACATCCCTCAACGTGGACCAGAAGACAGTAAATGGGCTGAATTCGACAGTGCCCCGATACGCTCCTGGTTTGAAGAAAACTGCAAAGAGTGGTTGTGTCCCCGGCAGAGATATTACCACAGCTTTTTAGTCGGCTTATAATTTACTGGAATAAACCAGACTGATTCTTGCCTTTCGAAATTACTTTAATATGGAATTACATCATTTCTTTAATATGGAATTACATGATCGATATATAAGGCGCTGAACCCAAAACGAAAATTCATACGAGCCCACAAAAACACAACCCACGGACGCCCACGCTCAAAGTAAATTCCGGTTACTTATGACACGCAGGGTTCAATTACTTGCTGGTTCTGTATATCCTTTACAGCTCTTATGGAATTTCTTGCGCCTGTGAACTCCTCGAGCTTCACTGTAGACAAAGACAAACCCTGGAACTGTTGATCCTCGGCCTGCCGAATCCCGTCGTCAAAATTGAGCTCATAACTCGGTGGATCGTACTGGAATCTTGAAGGTCTGGAACTGTAAATGGTTTTGCTGTCTGCCTTGAATCTGCGAATGAAGTATTTCCATTTAGGCCCGCTGCAGCAACTTCCAACGTCGGTAACGATGAATTCCGACAATTCTCCGACCCGTCTGACGCTGTTGCAGCTCTTGCGCCACCAACTCTGAGAATCCGCCTCCACTGGATCAGCGCCAGGGTTTGATCGCCTGACCTTCTGAAACCACGACAGTGAAACGAACGAACGCTTATCGTCCGATCTGTAGAAGCAGCAGAGCAGACCCAAGATTGTGGAGCACCGAGGGCGGCTGTAGGGATCGCCCATCTCTGCGGCAGGATTCGGAGGGTGGCAAAAGGGAGTCTACAGTTGGTGAGAAATTCGAATGCCACGAAATGTGATTTTATTAAAAGAAACTGTGCCAAGGGATCGGAATGTCATGGACGGGAGTGTTGGTGGAGGCGGTTTGAACAGCAAAGCATCTGATGGTTTTTCTGACCTTCAGAGATGAATCTCGATAGAAAAGCAGGGGACCCATATAAAAAATCGGATATCTTATTCTTTATTATAAATAATAATGGTTGACATTATTTGTGTTATTGGTAGGGTTTGTAATGGGTGAGGTTATGTACAAAATGAGGTTACATCATGGTTATGTATAAAATTAACAATAGAATAGTTTGAGAATTGAAGTACGATTTCATATTTTATTTAAGGTTTTAATTTATTTATAATTTTACAATATTGTTTTTGTTTATTACATTTAGTTTTCTTTTTTAATGTAATTTTTTGAAAGTTTTTTTGGTGGATTTTTTTTATTATGATCTTTCACCTATTGTTTGGAATCCCAGTTTGATAGCTATTTTCTGCATTATAGTGCTCCTTATGGTTTTGTAGGGCCTGACTTCATATTGCATTTCTAAAATCATTTTAACTGCTCAACATCCAGATTTAACCTCATTTGTTCCGCTTTATTCTTTTATCCGAGTCTCTAAAAATTCTCATTATAGACAATTCCTTACTTAAATTGTTTTTGTTTATTTAAAAGTTTCGTTTTCTTTTTTAATGTAAGGCTATAGTTTAATGGTTTTAGTCTATAATTCTTTTGTTTTGTTGAATGTTTTTTTTTTTATGTATCATTTATGTTGATTGTTTTGTTTGAATATTATTTACGATTGAATCTATATTATGGATTATAGTGCATTATTGTTTTGTTTGGGTCATACTACATATTGTTATATTAAGTATGATTCAACAAATGACTCAACATCTACGATTGCTTTAACAATGCACCTGATCACATTTATCACATTTATCCAAGACATATAATACAATTATCCAAGATCTATAATACAATTATCCAAAACTTTAGAATATTGTTTTACTTTATCCAAAACCTTCGAATAAAGTTTTAATGTATAACTTAAATTAATTTAGAATAAGGTTTTAGTCTATCAAGGCTTTTTGTTGGGTTAAAAGTTTTTTTTAATGTAACGATATAGGTTAATGACTATGATTCAAAATTATTTTACACTATTGAATTTCTATGCCATTATGGATCACTAACACATAAATTGTTTTGTTTGAATAATAATGACATATTCATATGCCATTATGGATCACTAGCCCATAAATTGTTTTGTTGGAATAATAATGACATATTCATAAATTATAGTGATGATTATATATACTATTAATTTGATAAGTTATAATAAGTTTTTATTTGTTTTAAAAATTAAAAATTTATAATAAATTTAAATAAAAATAATAATAATTATTCCTATTTAAATAAAAACTTATTTATTTTATAAATTTAAAAGATTTATCAATTTTTTATTTTTATATTGATAAAATATTAACAAATTCTTAGTCAATTAAATTAATTTAATTTTAAATTATATATATGTTAATTTCTTTTATTATTATGATCAATGAATATCATAAGTTTTAAAATAACATTTGACATAAACTTTGTTGTAAAATTAAATTATAATTACGTCGTAAGGCGTTTCCCTCTTAAATCAACTTCCCTCATCGCTTATTTGTCATTTTGTGCACCATACGATTATATGTTAGACGATTAAACAAATTTCAAGCGTTAGATCAATGGCAAGGGGAAGAGACACGGGTGGAATGGAAACGGGACAGGCACGGGCGGAATGGAAACGGGACAGGCATTTTATGTTATGGCATTCGCGCAGTGGAGTTCGTTCCACATGGGATTCGCTTTTCGTTTCTGAGCACATCGTTATCGTTTCCTTATATCTTACAAGTGAAGATGAAGGCGAGTGCAGTCCTAATTTTAGTTGTATTACTCTTTGCTACATTTCTTAGGTCTGCTTACTCTGCAGATCTAGATCCCGTCAGAGATTTTGTGACGGGATTGAGTACCTTCACTTTGCGTAAATGGAGATGTTAGTAACGATACGGGCGGGATTCGAGCTGCAACCAATCCTCAAAACTTTCCTGCAGTCCGGTAAGATATTCACATCATTCATATTCACATATTGTTTGCGTGTAGAAATATTTTGTTTGTATGGTCTGTACATTAAATTAATTAACAGTGTTAAATTGATTTTGCAGAACACAAGGGCTATCTGTAGTGAGGTTTAAAATGGTTCCGTGTGGAAGCAACCTTCCTCACACACATCCAGGAGCTTCAGAAGTTCTCTCCCTTTTGTCTGGTGGACCCCTTCAAGTTGGCTTTGTTGACACCACTGGTATTAATCCAACTCATGCCAACTCATCTTATTCTCTTATTATCCTGACGTGTATTCACTTCTTCTTATTATTATTATGTATATATATGACCTGATCATTCAAATTGATTTGCTGTAAATTAATAATTCATTAGTGCGTCACACATTGATATTATTTACCCGGGGGATGTTACCGTATTTCCCAGAGGTGTGCTCCATTTTGAACTCAACGTTGGAAAGGTGGAAGCTGAGTATTTGTCGGCACTTAACAGTGAAAATCCCGGAACTTTGGTATGCCTTCCTCCCTGCACCAATTATATCTTCATTATAATTTGAAACCTAATGCCGCAATATTTCGAATGGTTATTGATTTTATAACGTTATGCGTTCCTATATTGCTTTATATGATTTCAGATGGGCACCGAAGCTCTATTTCATATTCCCCTGAGAGCGTTGGCAACATCCCTCAACGTGGACCAGAAGACAATAAATGGGCTGAATTCGACAGTGCCCCGATACGCTCCTGGTTTGAAGAAAACTACAAAGAGTGGTTGTGTCCTCGGCAGAGATATTAGCACAGCTTTTTAGTCGGCTTATAATTTACTGGAATAAACCAGACTGATTCTTGCCTTTCAAAATTGAAATGATAATAATGATGTTGTAAAAGTAAATGGTTGTGATGTAAAAATAAATGATTTGGAATTTCGTTCTTGGTTTGATTCATCTCCAACCCTGAATACTGAACAACTGGATCTCCCATAATCTTTTTGAAGAGAAAAAAACGCTTTCTTTTCCTTCCTTGAAAAAAAGAGAGTCTCAAGACGTCAGTTTACGTGTGTATTCCATTTTTACGCCGTAAGGCGTTTCCTCTGAAATCAACTTCTCTCATTGCCTACCTGTCATTTTGTGCACCATACGATTAGATGTTAGACGATTAAACAAATTTCAAGCTTTAGATCAATGGAAAGGGGAAGAGACACGGGCGGAATGGAAACGGGACAGGCATTTTATGTTATGGCATTCGCGTCGTGGAGTTCGTTCCACATGGGATTCGCTGGCAACATGGATATAGAACCCAGAAGATGTCAGACAATAGACGGTAAGAAATGGCATTGCTCACTCAACGATTAGAGCCTGCAAACTCATCTATGTTATCAGTGATAAATGTTGGAGTTCAGCATTTGATTGATTCGGGAAAAAAAAGGCCGAATTATCGTTACAGTCAAGGAATAGCCAAAGTGGTTGCAGGGTTAGCGTAGCAGGCAAGTCAAATATTGGATGTGAGGCAAGTGTCTCGATTGTTGAGAATATAATGTCTTTGTGGGTGCAATGTGGATTTGGGGATGGAGCATGTAAAATTAGGGTTTCCCTCATCCATGACCTTACCCTGCCATGGAGTATTGGCATCAGTTTTTGGTATCAGAGTGTGGATTATAGATATGTGAGGAATGATTTCTTGTAAATCTATGTGTATTTTTTACTTGTTGAAAAGCATCAAGTCGTTGTGTGGCATAGTTGAAATCGGCTGAG
>APFE030947434.1:118968-128984 GCA_000404065.3 Pinus taeda | reverse complement strand
CTTTTCTCCACATGAAATAAACTTTTATAAACTTTTCTCTGCATAAAATTCCGTGAACTTTTCTCCTGCGTACTTCTTGATTCTCATCATATTGAGAGCCATGCCATGCGTGTTGCCATCAAGTACAACATATGTAACATATAACCATACCAGAAACATAATGCCAACAGAAATTTGGGAATTCCTCAATAGAAATTTTTGCAGGAAAAACCCTCAATGTCAATGAAAACTTGGAAGAAGTGAAAAAGAATCAGTTGATAGAAATTTTACAGAAACATTCTTCTTCTTCTGCATGGGAATACGCTAACATGAGAGGGATTGATCCTGAAACTTGCATACATCATATCTACATTGAACAAAATGCAAGACCGGTTAGATAGCCACAATGGAGAACAAACCCAAATCTGAAAGAAATTGTTAAGGAGGAATTGCAGAAATTGTTAAATGTAAATTTCATCTACCCAATATCTGACAGTCAGTAGGTTTCACCCCTAGTAATCGTTCCTAAGAAAAATGGAAAATGGAGAGTATACATCGACTACAGGGAAATAAATAAAGAAACATTAAAATACCACTTTCCACTACCTTTTATAGATCATGTCTTAGACACACTAGCAGGAAAAAGATATTTTTCCTTCTTGGATGGGTTCAGTGGATATAACCATATTTAGGTAGCCCCTGAAGATCAGGATAAAACCACATTCACTTGCCCATGGGGAACCTATGCTTATTGAGTACTTCCATTTGGATTATGCAATGCTCCAGAAACATCCCAAAGAGCAGTCCTCAGAATTTTCTTTGATCTTATTCATGATTGTGTGGAAGTGTACATGGATGATTTCATAGTTTACGGAGATTCTTTCAATGAAGCACTAGAAAATTTGGAAAAAGTACTAATAAGATGTAAAGCAACAAATCTCTCTTTAAGCCATGAAAAATGTTTCATGATGTTTAATGAAGGAATTGTTTTAGGTCATCATATTTTAGGAGATGGAATCAAGGTAGACTCATATAAAGTTGAAGTCATTTCTAAGTTATCAGTGCCAAGTTGTCAAGACGTTAGAAGTTTTCTTAGTTTTACTGGATATTATAGAAGATTCATAGAAAACTTCACAAAAATTTCATCCCCACTCTTTAAATTACCCAGCAAGGACTGTGAATTCAATTGTGATTTTTAATGTCAAGTTGCCTCTGAAACTTTGAAAAAGAGAATTTCTGAAGCACCTATCTTAAAAGGACATAACTGGAAATTTCCTCTCCATATCTCAACAGATGCTTCATATTCAGCCTTAGGGGGTGTGTTAGGAAAAAAAGATCTTACTCCTTATGTAATCCATTATACTAGTAAAAATTTAACTCTTGCAGAGTTAAATTATACTGTAATTGAAAAGGAGTTTTTAGTTGTAGTTCATGCTATTAACAAATTCAGACATTACATAACTAGCTATGAAAATTTTGTTCACACAGACCATTCTCAATTAGATACCTAACAAATAAACCAGTCACTAATGGAAGAATAACCAGATGGATCTTACTATTACAAGAATTCAATATAACCATTCTAGATAGGTTAGGAAAATAGAATACAACTGTAGACTTTTTACTCGAATACAGGAGAAAAATAATGATCAACCTGTAGAGGATAAAATTCATAATGAATATCTCTTTGTAGTATATACTAAATCACCTTGGTATGCAAATATTGCTAACTATTTAGCTGCAGGAAAAATTCCATTTCATTTATATCCTAGAGAAAAGAGAAGAATAGTCCACAATAGCACATCTTATTCATGGATAAATGAAGAGTTATACAAGATAGGACTAGATCTCATGATCAGAAGATGTGTTCGAGAGTATGAAATACCATAAATACTTAAATCTTGCCACGATGAGCCATGTGGGGGACATTTTTCTGACAAAAGGACTGCTTACAAAATCTTGCTTTTAGGATATTATTGGCCTTCCATTTTCAGGACACCAAAGAATATGTTAAAATATGCGACAGTTGTCAAAGAATGGGAAAACCCACTCTTTCAAATGAAATGCCACTGCAACCATAGGTACTCATCGAACCATTTGAGAAGTGGGCACTAGATTTTGTTGGACCAATTAGTGCACTTTTGAAGCAAAAGAAGTATATTCTGGTATGTCCTAATTATGTCACTAAATTGGTAGAAGCTGAAGCACTTCCTTTTGCTACTGAAAATGCTATAGTTTCATTTCATTTTTAGAATATTTTTACTTGTTTTGGTGTTCCAAGAGAAATTGTAACAAATCAAGGAACACAGTTCACATCTAGACTAGTGTAGAAGCTTGTGGGTCAATACAAAATCAAACATCCAAAGTCCACTTCATACCACCCATAAGCCAATGGACAAGTAAAGTCCACAAATAAGGTGATTGAAGTTGTCCTTACCAAGACTATACATCTACATAGGAAGGATTGGGTGGAAAAGCTTCCAGACCCTTAATGGGCCTACAAAACTACATGGAGAAATACTACAGGACATACCCCCTATGAACTTGTTTATGGGAAGCAAGTCCTACTTCCGATAGAATTCCAGATCAAGACCTATAAGAAAATAGTCCAATTATATCTTGATTTATCATAAGCACAAAAGCAAAGGATGACACAACTAAAAGAACTTGATGAAATCAGACAAGAAGCCTTCCAGAGAACTAGCTTAGTTCAACAACAGAGATCTAAATGGGATGATAAGTACATTAAGGAAAGGAAATTTCATCCAGGAGATTGGGCATTACTCTTCGATTCAAAGTTCAAGAATTTTCAAGGGAAATGCCAAACCCATTAGCTTGGACCCTATGAAATTGAAAGTGTTTTTTACAATGGTGCAGTCAGAATCAGGACTATTGATGAAGAGAAGATTCCTCTATTAGTAAATGTACATCGACTCACATTGTACCAGAAGCCATGGACAAGGGAGGAGTTTGTTAAAATGTTACAAGATAATTCAGAACTGAAAATGACCAAGAATATTTCCACCTTAGAAATTTTTACTCATTTTACTCTCTAAAAAAATAAAAAAATAATAAGTAAATTATTGTATATAATAATATATACCATATTAATAATAATAATAATAATAATATAATAATACTAATAATAATATAAGGATATAAACATGAAAACCAAAACATGTTGTTGGCAGGTTCCAATTTCTGTTGGCACTTCAAATTTTCCTTTGAAAAGAAAATAATAATGTTCCTTTATTAAAAAGTTTTTGTTTCTCAGCTGCAGAATCAACAACTTTCTGTAGCCTGGACAAGTTTCCATAGCTGCGACAAGTTTCTACAACCTAATAAATTTTCATCCTACAAGGACACTTGGTGATTTGAATTAAAGGACAACAGACAAAGCAAAGTACCTGCAGGAGATCTCAGAACAACAAACAAGGTTAGCAAAAGTGGATCAAAGGTATGTGTGACTTTAATTTAGCAATAGATATTGATATATTGCATATATGACTAAGAAGACATAGTACTACCGAAGATTAAAATGAAATCATTATAACTTAAGTGTGATGGCTTCTTAACAAAATATCATAAGCCACCAATTAAAAGTCATGTCATGTCCTCATTCCAAATCCGCTGAAGTAATTAACAAATCATTATTCTAAATGTGCCTAACGGTTCGATTCATTCCTATAACCCTTATTATAATCCACCTATTATAACACTCCTCTAAATTTTCATAGCCACTCCATCCTTTCACCACTTAGAAAAACCCTACCAACACAATTCTCCTGTCAAGGTAACCAATCATTAAGGCAAAGCATGCTCCATAATGGGGATAATTGTTTGAATTGAGCTAGCAGGGAATAAATTCCT
Source organism: Pinus taeda (assembly GCA_000404065.3). Lineage (NCBI taxonomy): Eukaryota > Viridiplantae > Streptophyta > Pinopsida > Pinales > Pinaceae > Pinus > Pinus taeda. Next base: position 125,135 of record APFE030947434.1, on the reverse strand, counting down.
AGAGGGATACCCTCAGATCAAAGAGCTGCTTCAAAAGAAACAATGGTTGCAGTTCATTGAAAATTCAACGGCTTTCACAGGGAAGTGACCAAGACATTTGCGCACTCGTTTGATAGAATTGAAGCCGAAATAGTAGACATTAAGATCACCATAACGAAATCCATGATAGGAGAGGTGTTATAGACACATTTGGGTACTACAACCCCAATCATATATGTAGATAAACCAAGGGATTCTAAGTCCCTAAGATTGTTGTTTCATGCCCTAAAGGAATAAGGTCAGTTGATTACATCATCTCCCAGAAGTTCTCCATAGAAAACTGCTCAGAACTGGTCAAAACTAGACCATACAGACTGCTCAGTGCAGAAGGTGCGATGCATCTCACCTAATTAGTGCAAAAAGTGTGATGCATATTGAAAGCCCCTTCTGGAGGGTGCGATGGGAAAGAGTAGACAAATGGCAGAGACAGTTTGCAAGGTGGATGATCATGGAATCTTCCAGAAACTTCTCCTGTGACACTTGCCTCTCTAAATTCACCCAAGGATGAGTAAGAGATCATCAATCTTCAACTGGAATCAAGAACTATCCGAGAGAAGACACTAATCAAAATCCCAGAAGCTGACTCGCCCCCCTGCAATCATCTATATATGGATCCCTCATCCCAGAGATCCAAAGGCTGGAATCTTGTATCTTGTAAGGAAGTGCTACTGGTTTCTTGGTGGAATATCATAGTGTTGGGTGATCTAAGATTTTCATGAGGTGAAGAAGGGCTTTCATGCTGGGAGGATGACACTGGGTTAGATCAATGGGTTGTAATCCTCTCTTTAATCTCTATATCAATAAAGCTATTCAAGTTATCCTCCACATTCTTGTATGTTTGCTAATATATGCATTTGTGTGGTCAATATATATCTGGTCCTATATTGTTTATGATTGTAGATCTCTACACTTTGAAGGTATTATACTACTTTGACTTTACAGGTACTCTTTGAAGCGGAGTGGTTAAGGGAGGAGCGACAAAGATCTGTCAAAGGGGAGAAGGAACAAGTGGAGAACCAAGCGAAAGATTGAGGTTGGTATTCTTTGCTCTTCTCCTATCTACTTCTCGTAAAGGAAAATGAAAGTAACTTTAATCTGTTTGCTTCTAAGATAGCTACCCATCTTAGTGGGACTAGCAGCTCTGCATAGACACTAGATTTCCTGATAACCAGAGGCTACGTAATTACCAAGAAGTGGCTAAAAATGGTTCAAGAATAGGGGAATTAATGGAGAGGATTGGAAGGTCTTCCTCAAAAATCCAAATATGGACACCACTGTCTTCAAGAAAGGTATTCCCAGCAATTCCCTTAAGAGAAAATGGAGAAATTTATTGCTTATACTTCAAAAATTTGTCACCTGCGAGGGTAGGTTCGGGTATATGTATTTTTACCATGTTAGGATGATAATGTATTTTCTTGAAGATCACCATATGAACCTTCCTTACTTTCTCTTAAATAGACTCAAGTAAATGTTTATAAACGTTCAAAAGAAAATTCATTGTACAAAAAACACCATGTATCATCATGGCCTGGTAAAGATATTGGTTGAGTCCATATTCGGAGTATAGCGGATAACTAAGAGAGTTTCCTGGTTAGGAACCATTTTGAAGAAAGATCCCTAGAAAAAGCCAGCAGCAGTAGGATGCTTAGAGGAAGGAAGAGAACCATAGAAGGGGTAAAAGAGCAAGAACCCCAAACTCACCTAGAATTCTCAGAAATAGATTTTCCCATAGTAGACATTTTACAGAGAATGAAGAAAGGGAATCTTAAAAATAAGGAAGTTAGAAAAAGAGCAAAAGAAACACCACAAAATAGGACCCTTCCTCAAGAAGAAAACTCAAAAACTAAAAGAAAGAATGTTCAGGGATCACAAACCCCAGGACTGAGGAGAAGCACAATGTTGAGCACAATCCAATAGACAATCTTGAAAGCTACATAGTACATTGATCTAGAGGAAAATGAGCCAATTGAGGATGAGCCAATTGAGAATGAGCCAACTGAGGATGAGCCAATTGAAAATGAGCCAATTGAGAATGAGGCAACTGAAAACCCTAAAATTCCTCCAAAAGGGACACCGAAATCATCATCGAGGGTATCACCACCACCTTGTATCTCACCTCTGAGAAGCCAAGTGCATAGTCTGGGTATTGACCCTGTCTAGTAGGAGATATATGACTATGTAGATTCATTGGAAAGAATGGAGACAACAACCAAGGAAACAATTCAGAGTCCTGGAGAAGGGAGCAACCAGTTAAATGAACCATAGGAACACTTAGCCACAAACATTTTAAAGTAGGAGATTTTTGAATTAGAAACGTTGAACAGGTATCTCAAGAATGAGAATCAAGCATTGAAGGCACAAAGTGATATCTAGAATGCAAAAAGTGACAATCTCATCCTCCATTTGAACTTGTGGTATAAAAATAACAAAAACATGAAGAAGGAAAACAGGATGATGCAAAGAGAGATTATCAACTTAAAATATAAAATTCTCATGAGAAAACCTAGGATGCTAGTAGCTTCAAAAAAGAGGAAAATAGTGAAACTTGGAGGTGATGAACAAAAGACACAATCGAATGACAATGAAGTGTATGAGGACATATAAAACCTCCAGCCTGGGGGGATGTAGGGCCCAAATATTGTCTTACCATGGCACCCCTTTTTGCCTATGTTTCCTCCCTCTTCTTATATTTGCCACCTAGGTAATGCCACATCCACCAGGTTTTGATAAAAGTAAATAATAATATGTCTTCTTCTTCATGTTTGATTATATGATGTATTGTTTTGTTAAAGAATGCAATTAGCTATAGAATTGGTCTGTTTCTGCAGCTAATCTAGATTTCTGTAGCTATCTCCATTGTTTGCAAGGTTCAAAAGCTCCATGTCATCAATGAAGTATATAGATGGATAGGGAATGGTCCCATCATGGATCCCTTCATATCCTTGTTGAGCCCCAAACTTGCATCTTTCCTACACCTTTTTCTAGCTTCTTTCCATTTACCTGAACCTCCTAAGCTGTCAATATCATTGCATATTAGTTATAAAATAGCAATTAAAGTGGTTTCTTGACTATGTCTTTGTGTTGCTGTTTGAACTAGATTTTTGCTTATGAGCTGCGGAATCTTGTCACTTTCCACAACTGGTTCAACTTTCCGCAACTATTTTTGTTAAAGTCTACATTGCAGTTATCATTAGGCAGATTGAGCCACATGGGAAAGTTGGAAATGATGTGGACATGGTTCGTGTCCCATTGTCTAGCTGGATTCATCAAAGGAGGCTGTAGTCAACAGGGGTCAAGCGGTGGTCAAACAAGAGAAGTCCTACAACAACAGGACTCCATTTCAAGCACGTAAAGACTTTCGTGACCATTTCTAGACTTCTGGAGGCACGGTGACACCTGTAGGCTGCCCATGATGTAAATCCAACAAGCTTCTTTCATTAGATTGCATCATCTCGGCAGCCATGATGCTAGATCCGTGGACGTTGTCGTTCACGTGTCCTCTGTTAGCGCAGTTTTTAGGAAATCAGTTATGTAGCCTTCTGTTATAAATAATGCGTATCCATACACATCATAGTTAGTCTTTTTGAATGTATTGTTGATTTTTAATGAGCCCACTGTGCTGTGACATTGTTTCGTCGTTAATACTGCATTCTCAATATATGAGAAGACTCTGTTTTTGAGCATAATTCATGGTTGATAGCTGTTGCCTGAGGTTGTGTAGAGGGCCCCTGTACGTGCCGAGGTTTTGTTTATTGCTGTATAGTTTCATGTTGTGTTTTTACGTTCATTATGCCATAGTTATTCACTTGTATATATTGCATTTCTTATGGTACTAACGTTTTTATTTTTTTGTCCATAATTTTACATGCTTTCCATTGCTGTTAACGCTAATCAGTGTATTTGTTCCAGATTACAGTAGGCAGCCCGAGCATTTGCACATAGTTTTACAATGACTAATGACATGGAATCAGTTTTATCTTTTTGCCGACTTACATTTCTTAGTTTTTAATTCCAGCTCTATTTTGTTTATTTTAGTTTTGTTCATTAGCTTTATTAGTTGGCTTAGATATTAAATTACTCATGTCATTATCAGTTACCTCCGAAAGCCATAGTGAGACCAATGGTGGGGGATTGAAGTATGAGTGCGTAATTTGATATTAGTTTATTTTTCTGCAAATTAGATATTGGATTGCTCATGTCATTATCAGTTACCTCCGAAAGCCATAGCAAGACTAATGGTGAGGGATTGAAGTATGACTGTGTAATTTGATATTAGTTTATTTTTATGCAAATTAGATATTGGATTGCTCATGTCATTATCAGTTACCTCCGAAAGCCATAGCGAGACTAATGGCGAGGGATTGAAGTATGAGTGTGTAATTTGATATTAGTTTACTTTTCTGCAAATTAGATATCAGATTTCTCAAGTTGTTTATGATTACCTCCGAAAGCCATAGCGAGACTAACTGGCGAGGGGTCAGAATATGAGTTGATGTAATTTGATTTTAGCTTTACTTTACTTACAATTTTTGGATTTCTTTGAGTACAGTTTCTTTTGTATTTAGACAGCAACAGGGATAATGGTTTCATGATTAATAGTTCACTGTTTGTTTGACTAGTATAGTGGCACATTTTCATTTTCTTTTAGGAATTAATTTTATCATTGCATGTTTTAAACCCCTTTTGAAGTTTGAAGTTTTGGAAATCATTATAAAGGACATCATTGCCTTGAACATTTATATCCATACTTGCCTTTTAGAATTTCCATCTCACATTAGGAAATCAATGAAGATAAACCCAAAACAAAATAAAAAACCAAAAACGACAAAAGGTAAGAGATAGGTTATCTTGCACATATAGTGTGCCACACTTCGTCAGCTTACGAATCCCAGATTGACAAATTAATGTAGCAATTTAGGACACTCTAAATTGACCAAACAATCCCCTTGAACCAGTTCATCAAGATGAGCACAGGATATCACGGTCAAACCCCAATGTTAACCATAGGATCATCACCAGAACGAAATACGAGTTTCATCAAAACCTTATCGATTTACTTTTGGAATAGAAAATTGAAGCTTTAGCGATATAGTTAGTTAGAATAAAGATATCTAGGCTTAAATTACTCATGACTGTTATGCCAAAGACTTGTTATAAAAACTATGACCGCATTGTTACTTGGTGCGTGCTGGATGATGTAGTTTTGAGACAGTTTGTTAAATTCCATCTACAAGCAATAGAACTGGTTTTCTGTGTGTATGTGTTGCGTTAATTGGAGATTATAGTCTGATTTGTGGAGGGCTCCTATGACAGTGACAACTCTTTAACCAAATGCAATTAGATGTCTTTTCATTCCTTTGAATACTCTGTTTTTGTGTGAGAAATGCAGTATGATGAGTCCACCAGTATGCATGAGTACTTTCATCTGCTTCATACCTAGATTAATTTGCTATTTGAATTACTTTATACCTGGTAGTTTAGAACCTAATAGGAACATAGCGACATAAGGAATAAATTCTAGCACATATAGTGCATCTCTACTTCATCAGTCTACGTACCTTGGTTGACAATTTATGATTGACAATTTAAAGACATTAAATTGGCCAAATAATATCTTCACCTCATCATTCAATCACAATGTTGATTCACTCATTGTTAATTCGTCTAAGCCATTAGTTTACGAGGATCCTTCTGTCAACAAAGTTGAAACCCCACAGACTGTCGAGGCAGTTCAGCTCGAGCTGATGGTTATGTCAGGCCCTCGCTGTCCTGAGGTTGGTTTTGATCACGATCAAGAAATTATTCAAACACTAAGGGTTCCTCAACACTCATCTATATGAACTCAAGATCAATCTAACACTTAGATTTTACTTCCTCCACTCGAACAATATGATCCCATTGCTCATGCATTGGAAGAGTATTATATTTATGAGAGATTTTTCGGCAAAAATCACATGAGAAACCATTTGTCGACGCGTTTCGAACCAACTAGTGTGGTTCATCGTCAGGACAAGTTGAAGAAACAGATCCAGCTTAGCAAGTTAAATAGTCTGAGCAGAGTCTCCAACGACTAAATTGAATAACAGCTAATTTTGACTATAGGACCTAGGTCAAAATTTATTTATTAA